>VJMY01000636.1:0-42143 GCA_009869795.1 Neelides sp. FZ-2019 | reverse complement strand
TATTGTGATTAATATTTAATTATATAGTAAACCTTTTTATAATTTATGATGAAAATAAAAATTGTTCAAATAATACAACTAAAGACATAAGATAAAAATACTTACCTAAATATATGCCTAACTTACGAATTGTGATTTATTGGTTATTGTTTCTTTATCACACAATCTCAGGCAATTAAAATATAAGGTTTAATTATTTTCTTTAATTGAATTCAAGTAGAAATTTAATGGATAACTATTACTATTTTAGTTTTTTTAAATCTCATTTTACATAAAAGTTTAATCAAAGTAGGTCAAGGAACATTCATAAAAAATTCTATTAAATCTTTCACCTATGCTCAACCAACTTGCAACAAACGACAATTGGCATTTTCATTAGACTCAATATTCATTCATTCATTCATTCAACATGAAAACTAAGGAAAAGTAAATTAGTTAGTTCAATAAGAATAATTGAACTCAAATGATTTTATTTAATTATAATTATTTTTTTAATTAAATTAGTCCTTGTTTTGTTATTCTTCATTTTTAAAGTGATTTTGGGGAATTTTCTAATAATAAAATAAAATTTTAATACCTAATTAAAACCAACCATGGATATAACTATTATAATTTTAATCACATGCTGTCTTCGATCGACAATTTGTGAAGATTCATCAAGTGTTGAAGAAGAAACAAAGAGTTTAGAAGAGGAAGAAGAATTACATGAAGAAAAGGAAGAAAACTCAATGAGTCTAGAAATTGAAGCCTCAAGTAGAGAAGACGCCGAATTGCCGTATTCTGAATCCCCAGGTAAAAAAAGCTCAGAAGATGTTCAAGAGAGTTTAGAAAAGGATAAAGAAAGTTCAGAAAACGTTAAAACAAGTTCAGAAAATGATCAAACATTAAGTTCAGAAAAAGTTAATGTAAGTCCAGAAATTGAAAATAAAGAGAGTACAGAAGACGATAAAGCAAGTGTAGAAGGAAACAAAGCCAGTTTAGAAGTTGACGCCACAAATTTTGAAAATAGCGAGATTGAAAAGATGTTCATTTTGGAAAAAGATTCTACAACAGAACCGTCGATCCTTTCCTCATCCATTCAAACCCCAAGCATGGAGGATCACCTTAACGAGACAGAAATCCTGAGCGTGATCGACTTGATTGAACCCATGCTCAATGAACCAACCACAACCACGACAACTACAACGACCAAAGCACCTTCAATATACTACGAAAACATCACAACAACGACTATGAGAAGCGTCGAGGAATTTTATCCAAATTTGGCTGAAAACGTGACGATAATTTACGAAGAGCCGCCCGAGTACATTTACAATCACACCAGGAGCTACGAAGGCGTTGGAGTCTTTTTTGGAAATGACACAATAGCTGGTGAATGACAAATATTCCAATATTACAAATATTCCAACTATTTATAAATTGAAATAAGGGCGGATTTCAATTGTAATTATAATTCTTTTTCCATATTCTCTTTCTAAATCTAACTGGAGTGAGTTGAGTTCTGACATGAGTTGAATTCTGTGTGTTAGAGACGATGGAAGTGAGGAAAAAGAAGGAACCAGCGTTGGGGGAAGCTGAGAACCTCGATTGTGGAATTGCAACAGTTGGCGAGAAAACGTTCTGTGCTGGAAAAAATAGAGTGAGTTTTCCTCTTTTTACACTTTTAAACTCCTTCCAATACTTACATATAGATGCATGCATCTTGAATTCATCAATGATGGGGATAAGAGAGATCCTTAGTTTCACAACATCCCATTAAAATACTTGAAAAAACTAATTTGGGTAATGTAAGTTTTTTCTCCTTTCTCTACTTTTTACTTTTCTAAACAGATGAAATGGGGCCAAGCTCTTGACTTTTGTCATATTAATGGATTGAGGTAACTCGCATGTTTTTATCGCATGCATGTTAGCTTTAAATCTTGATTTTCAAATTATCAATTATATTAAATCATTAATTAAAAGTTTATTTTAATAAATGTAATGATAGTGTTGAATTTGATAGTTTTAATATTTTATTACATTTTTCCTTTTAATTTGTAAATTTGTAAATTTGTAAATTTGTAAATTTTTAAATTATTATTTCAAGCTTGGCTACCATCATGAATGAGAAGGAACAATATGAAGTTGTTGAAGGAATGGATGAAAAGGGAATTGGTAAAATTTTTCCGCTATTTTAAATTATTTTATTTATATACTGATATTTAAACTTAAATTATTCTAGTGTTAATTATAATCATTAATTTTAATACCTAATAGTTATTGTATAATAGAGTTAAAATCACTGGTTATTATATTATTAGGATTAAATATGGGTAAATGGGGATTTGTTTAGATAATCTCTGGTTGTCGGCAATTGACTTGTATAAAGAAAAGGATTGGCGATGGTTCGAGCACTCGAGCAAAGTTGAATTTGCCAAGTGGGGGCGTCGAGAGAATCGGAAAGTGAATCGGAGGAAGAATTGTGCTTATATTGAGTCTACGGGTAAATGGCTCACGACCTCCTGCTCACAAGACAAGAATATTCCACTCTGTGTTAAACTAAATATCCAAGACGACTCCACGTTTACGGAACAAATCACTGAGGTCAACTCTGACACAACTTCGAGGAAACCTCTCAAATTGTTAATGTTTGGATGAATCAATCTAGGAACCAGATGCATTTCTGCTTGCGTACTTCTCTTTCTAATCTATAGATCTCTAATCAAATCACTTCCTTTTTATCATTTCATCAATCTTTTTATGAATCATCCAATTAAAGTTGGACTTTCAATCTCAAATGGACCACAAGTGCTATTTAAAATGTTGGCATAAATAAAAAAAATTTTCTCAATTTTTCTAAATAAATAGTTGTTATTCAGGTTATTCTAATTTGTTTTTAGTCTGAGTTTCACACAAGAGGAGATAAAACTTCTAACAAATTGAATTTCAAAGTTAACATCACTTTTATATCAATCCAAATTCCGAATTCAAAATTAAAAAGGTTCAATGATTATTAAAATAATCTTAAACTCATATGAAAGACAAAGTAATAAAGTAATGAAATGGACAGTGTAATGATTGAACAATATGATTATTATAAGACAACTCTAATAATAAAACAACAAGGAAAAATATTCTAAAAAATATATAAAAATATCACACATTGCAATAATAAATAAATAGGTAAATACAATTTAAATGGTATTAAAAAAATCGATTTTTATCGCGAAACTATCTGAGTAAAAATCCAAATATTTTTCTCATTGGGGCGTCTTCAGGTAAAAGACCAAGCCATTTTCGATAAGCTGTTAAAAGAACGCCGAATAAAACGATCGACGCTCCAAGATAACTAAAAAAAAGTAGTCAAATAAAAATTATTTTCCCTTAGTTTACCACTAATTTAATTAATATTGCAAGTTTTATTTAACTAATCATATATTAAATCGTTGAAAATAAAATCTTACCTTATTAAGTCAGGTATTTTATTAAGGAATATGAATTGAAAAATGAATCCAAACAAGACGTCAGCAGTTCTGAGTAAGGCTACTGGGCCAGCTTGTTCAAATTTCACAGCTAAGATAATTGCCATTTGAGCCAGAAAAGAAGTTATGGCAATTCCCAATACGAGAAGTGAGTCTTCAAATCCGGTGGGATATTGGAATTTTCCAAAGGAAAGTGCCAGAGCTGCTCCTTCAATCACTCCAATTAACCCAAAGACGAGAGTCATAATTGAAAAATGAACTTCACGGATTTTCCTCGTAATGATTACAATCATTGCGGCGCAAACAAGAGCCCCGATAGCTAATCCCGTGCCAATCTGTTCAAATAAGTAAATAATCATCACATTTTTAATAATAAGCACTTTGGTAACAATGATATGATGTTTAAACTGTATGACAGGATTCCATAATGCTAAATACAAAGGTTTCCTGCCACGGTGTATAATGTAAATTTTACTATTGTATCTTCATCAAATTCTTCAGCTCCAGTTAATCTGCAAAAATAAATAGTGAATTTTTTTAATGATTTTTAAAAATAAAAACTGACATGTTAAAATTAATTATGGATAATTCTGTGAATAAATTATGCTTATGTACAGAGGGGGTCTTGCAATGACGAAAACTCCTACAAGGGTAATAATAGCCGAAAGCATCGAAACAACACCGCATTTCTCTTTTAAGACGAAATGAGCTAAAATTGTTACGAGTGCAGGAGACGCATAACTAATAACCTTTTAATTGTGAAATAATTTAATTATTAAAATTCTTGATTATATTTTCAGAAATTTTTAAAAATGAATGATAAATATATATTAAATATAATTAATGGTTATTTTAACAAATCAATTATTTACCATTGTATCAGCAATGGGTAAATATTGCAAAGAAAAATATCTTAAAATAACTGCAGAAGCTCCAAAAATTCCACGAACCTGAATTTTTTCAAATGATTGTTTTCATTTAATTATACTTTAATAATTATTTAACATAAGTCTTTTAAATTTAATATATTCATTAGCTTATTTTAAATACTTGATATTTATTCAATTTACCAAAAGTCCAGTAACATTAGTGATTTTATCCCGACTATCCAACGGCCAAATGGTGTTAAAAAGAGATGTCTTGGTTTTGCCAAATCCCCATTGGAAATGAATCAATAGAAAAATTCCCGGTATTGTCACGCCCAGATATCTCCAAAACGTCGTGGCAAAGGAATGGAATCCATGGTCAACATGAAGAACTTTGGCAATTAAAGTTCCAATAGAAAAAAGAAAACTAGCCAAAAGAGTCAACAGCATCCCCATGTATTTGCTCAAAATGTCTCCATTATTTTCTGTAATTGGATTTTCCACAGAAACCGGAAGAACTTCTTTTGTATCAATTGAAGGATTCATCTGAGATTCAAAGTTGATTTGGGTATATCGTTCCTTGAAATCATTATTTTTATTATCTTTAACAATTGTATCTTTAAGGTCAAAATTTGTTTTGATTTCACTTGAGGCGTTCGAGTTTTGTAAAATATTAAGAGGGTTTAATTCTCTCATTTTCACTGAGATAAATTGAGATAATGGATGGAATTAAAAGTTTAACCTGATTAAAATAATTATATAGGGAAATTACAGTTTCTCAATATTGCAATGGATAAATAAATCAGTTTATAAGAAAAAGTTTTCAGTTTTATGTTTAAAAATAATGAGTATGGATAACGCATGTAAAATTTGCAATAATAAAAAGTACGCTAGGATGTTTAATATGAAGGACGATTCAGAGTATTAAGAAGATTGTAAGTTTTGTGAAGTAGGCGAAATAATTTTATGATGTTTGTCTAACCTTTGTATTTATAAGTTCTTTTAAAGTCAAATTGACGTCGAGCTTCAATTTTTATTCCAATTTCTTGTTTACAAATTGTATAATTACGCTAGATATAATTTGAAGACCTTCAACTTGTCCATTGTGCTTTTATTCTTTTTTTTCAAGCACATCTACACACCTCCTCAAGAGGTGATAATCATATTTAAACTAGTTATAATCATAAAGCTTCTATTTGAGCTTGAACCTTTTCATCCCGCATTCCCTTTGGTTTACATAAGCAAAATTCTACTAAATTCTAATTTATATTCCAAATTGAATATTATAATTTAATTTGGAAAATATTATTTTATTGGAAATCCGCATTGAGCAAGTTGAGCAAATAAGGTGTGTTCTTTTGTCCAACTCGCCCACAAACACAACTAGTGTTATCATATTATTTATGTTCGTGTAGTTTATTTTTCAATCTTATATAACATTTTCGATATTCATCAAATTTGCATGTGATATCCGAATGGTTTGTATTATTTGTTGTTTTTGCGTATTATCCTTTTGCTGTTGAGCTCTTTATTGATAAATCATTTTTTGGAAGATTTTCACTCGGAAAAACAGAAACTGAAATTTGACGACAGAGTCAAATTGTTAATATTCATGCGTATGTTCTTCAATAGTGTACACGAGGTCAAAAATACCTGGAAATTATTGACAGCATACGATCTCTATTTTAAATAACATTGAATAATTCAATGTTTACTTCAATTTGTCTAAAAAATAATCAAATTTCCATGTGCAACGTTCAGAGGTTCAGACAATATTTAGACGTAAATTGGGAAGTATAATTTTCATTTATTTATATTTTGCTATCTGATACTTTGCAATAAATTTTCCGTAATCAAAATTATAATTAAATAATCAAAACCTATACAATACTTATGTAAAATATATTTATTAACAATAATTAGATTGTTTGAGTCAAGTATTCAATTACTCAATATTTAATAAATATTACTTAAAGACATTTTCTTTTAATATACATCACAGGATAACGATATAGTAGAGGATAACGTTTCTTGTATTTCTGGTATTGTACCATTCTACGAAAAAACATTTGATTCATGTAAAATTGATTTTGTGCTAATTTAATTTATATAATATTTGTATTGTAATATCAGAATAAATAAAATGTAATGTTGTAAGCACTATTATTAAATAGAGCTTAATAACATATATGAGAGTGCATAATTTTATTTTGCCCACTGCTTTTTACAAATTAGCACGTGCTTTTGAAACACGTGGACGCCAAGAAGTTTTCGGACCACAATACAGAGAAAATTTTACTCATAAAGACTTGCGCATTTTTAAAAAAATGATTGTAACTTGAACCTCAAGCAATTGTCAAACACGCCGATTCATTGAGTGAATGAGGTTTTAAAGTGTTTCTAACGGGATATTTTCCCAGACTGTCATGATGGCTCTTCGAAGGTCAAGATTCGTGTCATATTGTTGACCCTTGGCGTAGATCTCTTTACCCATAATAGCAAAAAGATTCTCAATGGGATTCATATCCGGAGAATAAGGTGACCAGACCAAAAGTCGATTTCCTGCTTCCCCACGGTCAGCTAACCACTCTCTCGTTTATTCTGATACATGGACAAATAACGTTCTGTCAATTGGTTGTCCTGGGCCAAGATCCAATTTTTGCCCGCAATCTCTTGTTGAACAAAAAATTGAACAAATAACGTTGTAGGACATCTTGGTATTCATTTGAATCCATTTCAGTTCACGTTCTTGTAAAATTATTGTGAATAAAGAAATGTTAACAATCTCAATTATACTAAAACCATTTAGTGAAGATGTCCGAGTTATATTCTGAGAAGACTAAGTAGGCGGGCTAGGGGAAGGTCCATAAGACCACTATGAATAGATGAATTTGCATAATTGGCTCGATTAAATGTNTTGCATAATTGGCTCGATTAAATGTGGCACAATAATAAATACGCCCTTCTTTCCTACCTCCTCTTCTCTCAGAATATAACTCGGACATCTTCACTAAATGGTTTTACTATAATTTAAATTTTCGCATTATTGCAAATTGTAAGTATTAAAGTAGAACAATCAAAAAACATATAGCAAACAATAATAAATATATTAAATAATTCTTCAATTTATAATTTACAAAGATTAAATTATGTTAATTATAGGTTAAACCATAGTTTATTAATATGCCATTAACTTAACCACTTAAGTGGACTTACTTAAAATATAATTTATATAATTGAGTTTGTCTTTTTACTCTTTCTGCTGCCACGTGCCACACATTTTGATTTTGAATGTGGAAGAAGCTGGAATGCTGACCTGACGAAGTGTAAATTGTTATTTTCCTATTAAATTACAAAGAACTTATAAACATCTTTCGCTTTCTCTTCACTACCGTGAGGATTTAGCCATTTCTTTACATATTTTAATTTCATTTCATCTTGGCTTTTTAAGCACAAGGGAAGATCCGGAAGGCTAGGAAATGCTCGTTGGGAATCTCCAGAACCTCATTGAGTCTGAGCCTTGAATGGGTGAAAGAGACGGTGAGGGTCGCTAAGGTCGCTTGGATCAAAATGAGAACACTTGCTCCAGCGATTTCTCTCTTCCTCAGTTAAAATCCACTTGTTAAAATTTCATTTTTTTGCAATGAGAGGGAGAAGTTGAAGGCTAGTAAAACTTTTAATAACATGCCTGAGAATATATACAGGATGTTCCTCGATTGTTTTTTTTAGAATTCAATAACTTAATAAGCTATAGTTGAATTTCTCTAAAATTTAGAAGATTTATTCTTTATCTATCATATAGTAATTACAATGACTTTAATTTGTGATTTGAGCCCCATCGGCTTGGATGCATCTTCGCAGTCTTCTTTCAACAGCATTGCAGGCTCGTTCACACATCACTAAAGGCACTTCCTTAAAGGATTCAATAATGGCAGCTTTTAGCTCTCCAAGAGTTCTTGGATTCCTTCTGTAAACCTTGTCTTTCACATATCCCCACAAGAAAAAGTCTTGAGGTGTAAGGTCCGGCGAACGAGGAGGCCATAAAATTGGTCCAGCTCTTCCAATCCACTGAGTTCCGAAGTTTTCATTCATCCAACTTCTTACTTTCTTATCGAAATGTGCTGGAGCTCCGTCCATTTGAAAGAACATCTTTCTAATGTCATAAGCAGCGTAAAGAGTAGGGAGAATTTCTTCTTCGAGCATTTTTAAAAAAGATTTGCCATTCACTGTTCCGTCGAAGAAAAAGGGACCGAGAATATCTTGCGTGGAAATCAAAGCAAGCACAGAAACTGAAGCGGATTTCATCTTTTTTTCCTTCATTACATGAGGGTTTTCTGGGCCCCAAATTACCTGAGATAGAAAATTAATAAGCGTATAAGCAAAAGCATGCAGAAGCAAGAAGATTCCAAGGGAAATAAAGATGCTTTAAAAAGAGAGAAAGCACAGAAAACTTACCTCGCTATGCCTATTTACAGTTCCGGATAAGTTAAATGTTGCCTCATCACAATAAATGACGCAATTAAGGAAGTCTTCATTTTCATCCACCATTTTTAAAAAGGTTTCAGCAAAAGTCAATCGGCGAGCATTGTCTCCTTCCTTCAGCTCCTGAACGTAAGTGGGATGATATGGTTTAAATGAGATATCTTTTAACATCCTATACAAAGTGGTCGGCCGGAAGTTTAGTTCACGTGAAAGCCTTCTTATTGAAGTTGTTTCCGTCGGTCATTCTTCAATTCTGCTTCTCAAAACACTTGCATTATATGCAGTTCGTACACTTCTTGGTCTTCCGGTTATTTTCTTATTCATCGTGTTTCCTGTTAATTTTAACTTCTTCACCAGATTCTGAATAGATTGACAACTTGGAGCAACTGAAGTAAAAGGCCAACTTCTTCTAACTTCTGATGAATTTTTCACTCTTGCATATTCTTCGATAAGAAAAACTTTTTCTTCTATTGAAAGACGACGGAGTTTCTCCATTATTGAATTTAGGGAAATTAAAGAAAAGCAAAGTAAAAGAGAGTCGATTCTATTTCATTCAGAGAAAGTTGCTGTTGTTTATTCGTCCTCTGACTCTATCATTAAATAGTTTACCATAATGTAATTTATCCTATTATCCATCATGTAGACACCACTAAAGATCATAAGGATCGAAAGGTTCTTAAATATTAAATTCTAAAAAAACAATCGACTTAAGGAACATCCTGTATATGTATAACAATAAGGAAAATATTTAATATTAATTGTTATATAAATATTATAATACACAGTTTTGTTTTGCTAGTTCTTGAATCTTGATGAATACTTAATATGTACTTAAATCGCACTTAATAAGGAATTTTAATAAGAAGACCTTTTTGAAGTTAAGCTTAAGCATTAAGTTAAATATTAATAATAATGAAAGCACTTTAATTTCATTATTAATCAATTACTATAATTTGCTTTATTGATGATTGGGAGTATTAATGCAAATTGGTACAAATCAGCTATTAATTGAGTAAATTAAAGTTAAATCAACCAAAATTGACTCCAAATTTTTAAGAAAGCATGTTATACGAAGTTTGGTACTTATTCTAACAGCACAGCTGCTAGAACTAACTTGATTTAAAAATATTGTTGTATTGTTGATGTAAAAAGTTGAATTAAATAAATGTAACTTAGAAAATTTGGCCACGCATAATGATCTATGTAAATATAATGTTGTATATTTACTCATGCTTTTTTATACATTTTATATGAACATATATAGGTATGCAAAAACCATTGTTATTAAAATTCACCAAATTAAGTTGACACATTCTTTTATGCCCAAAAAACATTAGTTTCATCAGAATTATCACGAATTATAATAATAATTAATTTAATAAATATATAAGTTCAAGCACTTTGACTTGTGTTGATGATATCTTATAGTCTAATTTCTTCCTTGTAAACTGTCTTAAAATAATAGATGTGTTGAGGTTCAAAAGTAATGGAACAAATAATTATTTATTCAATTGAATTTCGAGGAACAAAAACGATCATATCTATATTATTCAGAAAGTGCATGTTCCTATGTAGTAGGCCTTACATGATTATATATATATTAATAATATATATTTAATTAGTATAAGTATAATTATAACATATAGGATATTTATAAGCATTTTCATGAATATGACTCGTTTGCTCTCATACATATTTTGTCAAATCCCTCCTCAAGGTCAAATTATTTAAGATTAATGATTTAAAAGTTTAAATCAATTTCATGTTGATAAGGATAATTTCTCATTCATTTATATAGAAATATTACGTAGGTACCTACATATAAGTAGTTATAAAGAAAATGGTAATAAAGTTATTATGAAATTTAAAATCTTTAAAAGCTTATTAAAGCAAATAATCTAATTATTTAATACTTTTCGCTTTGCTCTTCACAATTTTTATCAATATTAGTTTGATATAAACTTGTTAAATGTTTAATAATTAAATAAAAGGTTACAGTCCTCTATATTTGGTATAAGCAATTTGAATAACAAATGAATAATAATTTAAACATTTAACTATTCACGTTTTGACAATTTGTGAATAATAAGGCTTTCAAATATAAGAAATAAAAATTTGTCAAAAAGCATAACATGGGAAAACGAACTTGTTATATCTTGGCCAAAATTGAAAGGAACGTCCCAAGTGGAAATAACACGACTGCTTTGAGAATCAAGTAAAAAGAAATAAATTAAATATTATTCTACCGTAAAAATTAAACTATTGTCATTCAAAATGTGAAGGCAAAGAGTAAAAATGAGAAGAAATCCTTTATTTCTTTTACACAATTATTATTGGATTTGTTCACAGGAATATTTTACAGTCTTTTAACATCTTTGCGGAAATTTGTCATCCAGACGATGTTAATATAACAGATCTCAATGTACATATTTAACTTTTTATTTATTCTTAGATTACTAATACATAATGTCTTAATTGGCTTATTCTTTTGATCTATAATTTATTGTATTTTTACCAATTTTATTTAAGATAATAATATTTATACCAGAATTAGTTAATTAAAGTTAAAGTTAATTTGATTGCAGAATATATTATATTATTGTGACAGAGAAAAGATTTCGTAGTTGGAATCCATGCCTTCTATTGTGCAGTTCCTCTTTCTTGCGCCAAAGTTCCGTTTATCCTCATCTTTGGAGGAACGGATCTCAATGTTCATGGGAAAGATGAGAAAATGAGGGAGAAGATGGGAGAAATCGTTGAGAAAGCCGCTGGCCTCGTCGCTTTCACTCCTTTCATGGCCTTCCAAGTAATTAAACTCTGGGTAATGATGAATTTCTCCCTAATTATCCTCATTGTTAATAAAAACATTTTTCATTGCCAACATTTACCCCAAGCGATTCTCCTGAAGTTGAGATTTATTTTTTTCCCAGCCACAGGTTGGTTTGGAAAAGAAAAAGTTATTTGTAATTCCTCAAAGTGTGGACATCTGCGGTAGGCACTGCCCCAGGACGTCTTTCCAAACAAATAATTCCATTCTCTCACCAGCCACTCCAAGTCAGGAACAGAGGGAAAACTCGAAGGGATTTGAAAAACTCGGGCGGTTCATAGTATGGATTGGGGGAATTAGAGAGGTCAAAAATCCATTGTGGGCCATTAGAGCCTTTCTCGGCTGGGAAAATCGACCTGTCGACTTGCATCTCGTTCTCATTGGCCCAATACTGGATACTGAACTTGGCTCCAAGGTGGTTCAAATTTCCAAGTGAGTCGAAAGTGAAGTAGCATAAGCCTTAAATAAAATTTGTACTATTGAAAAGGGATTAAGTCTTGAAAAAGACGAAGACGAGAACTCGAGAGCAGACGAAAAACTAACAATCTATAGAGTTCTATATATCAACCTATCTTTTAGTTTTACCTTTTCCTAGACTTTGCCATGCTTTTTATATTAAAATCCTAATTCACTTAACTGATATTAGCTATACTTCATACCGTAAAGGCCCAATTAAGGGCCGGAGTCTAAATAGCAGCCAGGTAAATGATCATGAAGTATCAATATACAGTTCTTTTTAGTGGTAAAAGATAGTGAAACAGAGAATCTGGTGTTGTATTGGATCGAGAATCTTCTGAATAGGTGAGTTTTGTTGTAAATTATTAACAATTTATGTAAAATTAAATGAATCTCAACCTATATTTTTAAATAATGGCCGGGGCTCAAATAAGTGCCGAGGGTCGAGGGTAAAAATTAAATAAATACCTTGGGCACTTTTTGGGTCTTTACGGTACTCAAATATATATGTATAGGTCTACATATATCTTATTAATATCAAGTAATATCGTATTGGTTGACACTTCTGAAAACACTCCACTTTTGTAAAATCCGCTATGCCTATCTTATATGTATGTAGGTACTTATGTACATATGTATACGTATATTATTTATACATATCTACATCCCTATTTATGTGTGTGCTACAGATACAGAAATACAGATGTAAGTATTCGCTATATAGAAGAGGTTTTTTGTTCACCTTGACTTTGAGTTTGTAAAAGGAATTAATGTGATTTGTAGGTCTGACTCAATGATACTATTTCTCGGGCCGCTCGGGAGATGTGAGACGGAGGAATATCTCGCTAGAGCACTTTGTCTCCTGAACACATCGGATTCGGAGGGAATGCCTGCGACACTACTCGAAGCGATGAAGATTGGTAAATTAATATTTGATAATCATATTCTCCTTTGAGTTCTCCTTCCTTCATACTCCGTACGCTCCCGCATTAAGTTCTCCTCCCTAATACTCTCCTCGTATCTCACTCACGGTCACTATATGGATCAAAAGGAACCGTCGTCGTGGCGCGGAGAGTACCCGGGAACGTGAGCCTTGTGAGAGATGACTCGCCAGCAGCGTACTTCAACGGCCTCCTCTTTTCAACCGAAGATGAAATGAAGGAGAAGATTACGATGATCCTTGACGACCCGCGGATCCTCAGGGACATCCTTCAAAAGGCTTACCAATACGTGGAGGAGAACCACAATGTATTGAAAGAGAAACTCACCTACCACGAACTTCTGAGCAAAAGAATCCTTTGAAGCAGGTTGCATAGACTACGTTACGGATAATTGGAGATTTTGGATAGTTTTTAGGCAGAAAGTTATAAAATGACTTATGCTGTGCTAAGAATGAGATTCCTCTTTAGATCCCATGTATTGAGTTATTTGTGAAGCATTCACATTTTATCGATTATTAACTTTAAGGAAGCTTAGAAAGATGAAACCAGCTGGAGATCCGACTTTGATTGAAACGAGTTTATTTAAAGCTAATGAGCTTTGTATGGTTTACAATAAAAAAGGAATAAAGAATATTATTTATCACTGAAATGAACAGTTTTGAATAGTATAGTTCTAAAAATTAGTTTTTGGGATTGAGTCTAAAATAGTTCTAATAAGTAGGAATTTCGCATTAACTTACGCTCGTAAAACTAAACTTAAATTAAATAATAAGTATAAAAGAGCTTTCTTAAATATAAATTTGTAAGCATCTAATAAACATAAAACACAACATGATTATGAAATGAAAAAATTAATGATAATGAGAAGAGCGAATTGAGCGCAAAGATTTAAATAGCTTAAGCATTACAAATTGCATAGTCTGTTTATTAATGATCTTATCAGAAATGTTAAACAGGAAACATGTTCGGAAACGTAAATCAACAAATCTTTACAACTTTAATAAAAAAAAAAAGAATACAATACACACGAAACGTTTTCGCTTTGCATATTGTCTAACACTGAAATGAAAATAATTCAATTGTGGTTCAACTCTAACCTTTGGCCTTTACTCGTTCTTTTTTCTTTTGGACTCAAATGTGATTATATCAAATTAGCTCTCGGAAGCTTTCTCCTGCTTTTAGTACAAAATCGGAAATTCGCTTTACTTTAAGCGATCAAAGAATTGTCGATTTTGCAAATTAATTATCAAACAAATTAATTTGTAGAATTTCTCGTTGGAATTGAATTAACGGGAAGCGCAGTGATTCAAGATGCAATTACGAAAATAGTATGTAAATTATTAAATAGATTAATTTTTTCAGATTTTAATATTTCATCTTAATAGAGAACTATTACCTAATAGGTCAAATGTATCTTATGTAGGAACATAAATGTTAAATAATTAATGTTACCAAATTATCCGTGATGCATATTCTTAATTTATTAATATTATGAGTAATAAATAAATATTTTGCAAGCAAAACTGTTCATTTCATATATACGATTGACTGCATTATGCAATTAAAATAATATATAGTGATTTTAGTCCATTCCAAACAAACTTGAAAAATGAGAAGGGCTGCTTTCTGTTAAGAGCTTTCAAATTAGAAAAAAGAGTCAAAGGAAAAAGTCAAATAGCAAATAAACTCAACTCTTGAAAAGAAGGTAAAAAGTTCAATGCAAAGGCTTTGAGTTTTTAGAAGAACCGGTACATTTATATGGGAAATATAACTTATCGTTGGGCTTATATACATTCACGAGTAGATTGAACTGGAGAAAGTGCATGCTGTAATGATTTGTCCAACTTGTTGCTTACCCCACTTGTTTGCTCTCCGGAAACTTGGAAGTCAAATAATTAATGGGAGTAGGTGAACTTGTGGCCTATACAGGAAATGTGAATGAGAAAAGGATTAAATATTTTTCCGCATCCTTGAAAAACCGATGGCCATATGTTCAATTATAAGGAGATTAATATACCGTGTCTCCTTTTGATATCCGCTAGTGGAAATTGTATGGGAGATTCGCAATGATTCGAGAAATGAAGTCTTCCAAAGGTTTCCATTAAAAGGGAAGAAAGCGGATTGAGAATCCAATTTTCTCATTTTTCTCTCGTCTGATATTTCTTACAATGAAACCGGTGATGAAGGAGGAAAAAATCACGTGAAAATCAGGCTCTGATTGAAATGTGTAATGTCAGTCGAAGGTAGTCGAAAGGCTGATAAGATAAGGGTCTATTTTTAAAGGCTTAAAGTAGAGTAAACCTTCAAAAAATTAGGCCTCTAAAACAAGCATATTAGCCGGGGGTTCGCGCTTTGGGAACCAGCACGATTTAGGATCCCAGTTTTATGTTTTTTGCACTTTGTTCACATGTTTGACATTTTCAAGTTCCTCGACTTGTATTTAATAAGAGTTCCAATTTTTCAAATGTAGAATCTTTATTATATGTAAAAAAAAGTAGAAAACTAAGATGCTTCTTATTATGCAATACTTTTACTCGAAGCATCTATAGAAGAAAAAGTTAAGACATGTATTCAAGATAACGAGGAAAACTTTCTTTTACTCATTTTAAGAAAAGGAGCTTTCAAAAGCAAAAGTCCCTCTCTACCATGTAAATATCATATTCAATTCCTATTACAATATACACACATAAAGCAAAAGGTCGGAGTATGTATGTTAGTGACTTGCCCTTGTCGCATTTTTCCTTTTTTCCGCAAAGAAATCTCTATCGATTCTCCTGATCTTCAGACCTTTTCTTATTTAACCCATGTTAATGAAAAAATATTATAAGTTCCTTAAACATCTACCGGAATTAAAATAGCGTCTTCCATAAACAAAACATTTTCCAATTAGCAAAACAAAAGACACATTAAGATTGAAACATATCAGATTGCATAATTACGGTATTTTGACATTTGCAAACTTTTAAGTTAAATGTTTTCTTGTATTTTCTTGCAAGTATTTTTATTCTTCAAGTTGACATGATTTGCAAAAATAAAAATTGAAAATTCTATTTTAATTTAAAAGAAAAATGCAATTTTACAAATAGTGTAATCTTAGCACATTTTAAACGTGCTGAAAATTACTATAAATAACTTATCACTTCCACTGTTATCAAATAGATAACTTGTACTGTTATGTATGTATATAAATTTTTCTTATGTAATATGTCTTATTATTTGATACTGAAATAATCAAATTTTTAATGGTTTTGCATTTGTTGAATATTGCATTTTTGTGCATCAATACTTTTATTAGCCTACAAGTAGCGATGAGTCCCCGGGGACTGGCGAAATTCCCCGGGAGAGCTTCCCGGGAATCCGTTCAGAGACCCCGAGTGATCTGATCCCGAACTGATATTTTTCCTGTATTATTTATATGTTTCGATAGTTTAAATAAAAATTATTGTTCAAAATAAATATATAAAGCGTAAAATCATTGTAAAATTGAATTAGTGTTTATTTTTGTACAAATTTGAATGATTTTAACAAAATCTTACAAAATATTGAAAATTTAAAAAAATATTTTTTGAATAATATTTGATTTTATGCTTTGAAAATACTTTTTATAGTAAATAAATTATAAGAAATGCCAATTAAAGGGAAAAAAGGTGATTATTCAAATTATTAAAATATATTTAAATAGAAAAATATATACACTACGGGAGCGGGGAATTCTCCGTCTACCCTGGGACAGTTGCTCTTATGGGAGAGTTCTCCGGGGAGTGAAAAAGAGAATACTCATCTCTACCTACAACCTATTGCCATTACGTAAATGTTTTTATTATAAAAGAATTCTTTCTTGCCTATTCATTCGAAGCCTTTGTAGTTGAAATGTTAAAATAGATGTAAATAATTTGGCTTCTGTATTTGGTTTCCCTACTGTGTTTTCGCTCACTGCTTCACCGACTTTTCCTTTCTTCTTTTCTATGAGCAATTTTTGGACAATTTGGAAGTTAACCCGCAGGGGAGTGCGGATTGATAAAATAAAAAGAAACTCACTTTATGGAAAACATCCTTTAAAGATAAACTCGTGGAGTGGAGGATCCTTGTTAAAACAATGATTCCATTGCCTTGCAGCTCTCAACCCCCCAACTTTCCATTACACTTCCAAATCATGTCGGGAAATGAAATTTATAAACTTCCTTCACTTTTGTTCTCACACATGACTTCTCCTTTCAAAATTATTATATAACAGTAGGTTGAGAGAATATGTAAATGCTTTTTCCATCTTCTACCATTATTCCGGATAATAAAAACCCTTCACTCAAACATCCAAAAGAGTTCATGCAAAAATTTTCAGTTCTTGAAAAACTTTTTCAATGTTTCATTTAGTTTACTATAATGAATTTTTAAAAGTATAAAAAAATTAATTCGTTTTTTGATTGCATGAATTTTAAAAGAAATTTCTTTTTCTACAACTTGTTTTATATATTAATGAAATAAACAATAAATAAGGGTGAAAGACATTGAGTAGGTAATCAATGTATATTATCAACTTAATATGCAAATTAATTATAAAAATGTAATATAAGTACTATATCATTTCATTATACTTTTACCGTAAGTTTCGTTAGCTTTTAATGCACCAAAAGGTAGGTACCATATACAGTTGGTATAAGTATATCATAAGCATAACTACTCGAAGATTCTCACTCTGCTCTTGAGTGTATTTCCAAAAGAGCTAAAATTGAGTTTCCAAGTTGGTCGATAAACATTTTGAATTTATAATGTAAAAATACACAGAGTCGACGAAAGAGAAATTTGCATCAATGTCATCAAACTCTCCGAGAGATTATATTATTAATGCTTAAGATAGCTTTTTGAATAAAGCTCTTATGTTTTTCTCTATTAGGATAAAACTATCTAATAGGCTTGCTGACAAGAAGGAAATTGCTTCTTTGCAAAAGTTTGCAATTTTTATGCTATTTTGAGTAAAGTTTATGCAAGTTTACAAAATGTATACATATGCACATTTTGTCCTTTTAATTCCATTTAAATAAATAATTGTGCAGAATACATTTATAATATCGCGATATTTAATATTATTCCAACTATGTTTTAATATGAAGACCTATCTAAACCAAATTATTAATGTAATTATTAACGCTTTTTCTAGCATTCAGATTAAAGTTCATTATAACACGTTTATGTTTCATTTTCAAAATGGACTCAATGTATCATATACTATATGTATATCATATATGTATTTCCTATTTATTCTGCATTTTATAATATATTAAACATTAGTCATACATATAAATTCTTAATGAGATTGCAAAGAAAATAAATGACTTATGATACCGGCAGTTTGATATGCAAGGTTCATTACAGGGAATTTAATTAGTTTGTGCTTTGTGAGTCTGTTAGTTGATCCTCCTGTTACTCATGCTACGCCTTTCCACTGGGCTTCAAAATATCATTTCACATCAAATTACAATTTCCTTAACAAGATTTTCTCTTCTAATTTATTTCCTCGCCTTTTATAATAAATAATGTATACTTTTACCCTTTACTCTGCACCCCATCATTAAATATTTATGTGCATTTATAATTGCTTTCGTCAGCGTCTTTTCCATTTTAAAAATTTTGTTAGTAACTATGGCAAATAATATTATTTACTTACTTTGATACTTAATTACAGCCATACAATTAAACAAGGTTTACTTAGCACTATAAGAATAGAAGTGCATGGTTGGGTTTATCATTTATTTTTCTTTTCTTTTTGGAATGACATTAAAGCGGCTGTTTTTTGCGTAGAAAGATTAAATGTTCCTTCAGGGAATGTTGATGACTTATTAATTTCGTGAAACTTTTTGCTATTTTGTTTAGAAAACCCATTAAATGGGTTATTTCTTCGTGTTCAAGAAGCCGATATATGCGAAGCGAACTTACTCATAAACTAGAATTAAAAATGAAGAAGAAAACTTTATTTTTTAATCCCATGTAACAAGTGAACATTATACTCTTACCAAGTTATATTTCATATTTATACAAATAAAGCAAATATAAATAACAGTAAAAGCAAATAAATAAGCACTTCTACAATTCAGAAAAATGTAATTTAAATTTAGTCCACTTGTTGATCAAATGTAAAAAGAATAGAGAAAATGGGCTTGGTATTGGAATATATTGTAAAATCTTAATGCTTGATTGAAATACGAGCATTATTTTCATTTTACAGAAATTATTTTATCTCGAGCACTTAAAATAATTGTAAACTATAAAATTCTTCGAACAGAAAAAATGTTTTTTTTGCATTTGATACGAGGATATTTGTTATTGTTTTGTTTTAAGCCTAATAGGCCAATTACTGTTGTACAATTTTGTGTTTTCAAAATAAAAAATTAAACATGTGCTTTAAATATGTACGTATGTAAAGTTTTGAAAATTTAATATTTGTATACGTTTTTATATTTGTACCTACTTTTATCCTTGAATGCCCATTTATATTTATTCTATATTATTTGTTTTTTTGTCTATCAAATAGTTCGAACATTTCTTGATATGACAGGGAAATAAACTTAGTAGATTTCTTACAATTTGAAAAAAGGCTTTTCGTTTTCTTAAGCATGGAACTAAATTACTTAAAAACTAATAAAAGTTTTAAAATGTCACAACGAAGTCAATCTCCACATTCAAATAAATCCTATTTAGAAACAAAATATATGTTAGAAATACATAAATACATAGATATAGTATATCTGATTAAAGTGCGAAACTGGGACACCTGGGGCTGAAGGTATTTCGGTATTTCTTTAGAAGAAAAATGACTTTCAAGATCATTCAATATTAAATCCAATTTAAATTATACCCAACCAGACCAAACCACTGACAATGACAATGCTAAAAAATTTAAGCTTCTCTGTTTTTAATCAATGGGCGCAGAAATTGGAGGGTATCATTTTTTATATGTCTAGTAAAAATTTATATTTATTAATTCCTATCTATATATAATAAGAAGATATGGTGATCCTTTAACTTCCCTTTGTATACTACCTACTAGAGCTCGAACGAACCGAAACGAACCGAAATATTTCTATTGTCAATAAAGACAACTAAATGCAGATTTCTAAATTCGAAATATTTCGAAACGAAATCAAAATAACAGATTTTAATTTGTTACGAATTTTGATTATTTATTTTTCGCCATTTCGTTTCGATTTCGTTTCGATTTTGTTTCGTTTCGAAATTGTTTCGAAACATTTCGTTTCGTTCGGACTACTACCTACCATAGGTATATCAAATAGCCTTACTACATTACAATATGTTTTTATAAGGAGAGTATACAAGATGACAAAGATCATTTAATTATATTTTATTAGCTTAAATAGTAAATTCATAGATGTTATTCTTGGGTAAAATTAGATGTACAATAAAAAGGAATTAACTAGAAGGTAAAAGGTGAAGTATTGAAGAAGCGTAAAAGAGATTCACGCAGTCGTTTGGTTCAGGACCGAGCCGGGAAGGAGAATGGGAAGAGAAAGAGCATTCTGCGAAGAGAGGCGAAAAGAAGAAGCCACAAGTGACTCCAAGTGATTTTGAGGTTGGGAAACTCTGAAACTCAACCTTACCTTCTTCTCATTTCATTAGCTGAGAGACTCAGAGAAAGTCTAATAATAATCACCAATCTTTTCACGTCTCCCACAAGCGACAAAACTCCCGAAGAATTGAGGTGAAAACTCAAAACTTTTGACATCATTTTACAGACACGTCAAACTTGAGACAATCTTGAAATTATTATTAGAAATACCTGACCTTGATTAGACGTTAATTAAAAACAAGGTGCGAATTAATTGAACTCCAACTCAATAACTTTCAGTACTTAAATAGTCATTTTAAATTAGGGCGCGTGAATCCAATAAGTCGTCAATTTATTATGGATTATAAAAGAGACATTTTGAAGTGCTTCAAAGCCTGATTCAATTGGAGATCTTTAGTGTGCAATAGTAGATTTATATGTTAAAGTCCTTCATAAAGCCCTTCAAGCCATCAACATAGATTGATACATACATCTGGTCCTTTTACCTACTATATTTCTTAAATGTCTTAATTGGAGTCTATTAATCTATTTAAATTATTATATAGGAAATAGCAGATTTAGCATAAGCAATTGGCCTATTGGAGTTTACTTTCAAGTCTGTGTCCTTTATGGTAGCGTCAATCAGGGAGAATCCTTACTTATATGACATCCATAGAGTTTACTAAGGTTTACCTTCGTTTGAACGAATTGAATGAAGGTTGAAATGAGACTTTCCATTTCAAGTTCAAAGTGTGAATGAAAGGGGAGTTTTGTAATTTATAGGGCCATTCAATTCCCATTGAAGCCTCGATTGAAAATTACTCACGGGCTGTTCAAAGTGGCGAATGTGGTGACAAGTGTATATGTGCGGGCGTGGGCAGAGTCTCCTTATTACTCCTGTACATTGATTCCATGCTCTCCCACTCTTTCTCACCTCCTACACCAAGGCGGGTTGAAAGTTTTGAGTCAACAGCCCCCCGCCGAAAATCCACCGTTGAGCAACACTGTACAATCACTGTGACCAAATACATTGACCCTGTGTCGAACTCTGACATGGAACCCACGACTTCCGCCCAAGCAGCCCGGGCTCCCTCACCCAAGCCTGGACGGAGCGGAGGGTCTTTTGTGGCAAAAAGTCCGATTCCTATAAGACGTGTTGGGAAGCCGCCGCCGAATCTGGACGTGGATTCTGGCTGGGAATCCTCGAGCGAAACGGTCAAGTGGAAAGTCACGAAAGAAGATTCGATTGCTCTCTCGCCTTCGAGCCCATCTCGCTCTTATCAAGATCGACTCATTCTTCCCTTGGGGTGAGTAGAGTCAACTTCATTTTTTATTTTAAAACATTGAGGCATCAAAGATTTATTTAGCCCGTTATTTACTAGTATCAATTGTAAATACTTTTTTTATTAATTTATTATGTATGATTACAAACCTATATAAGATTGGTAAAAACTTATGCATATCTATAGATTATGTTTAGAATATATACATATCTAGTATATCATTTACGTTTGGTAGTACTAAAGAAAGATAATCTGTTTGGTTTATTATTTGTTTATGCTATGTATGTATATTAGGGCCTCCAAATGCGATTCCAGAACCGCGGTTTTAGCAATGCGGTGAAACCGTGGTTTTAGCACATAAATACATACTTTCTTAGAATTCTCTTTAGATTTCTTATGAATCTTATTTTTAGATCTAATTTACAGGGTGAGCGGCAAAATAGACAAAATCTTTGACCATCTGAATCTCTTTTATTTCTCAGCAAATATTTCTAAAATTTTGAATATATATTCTATAAGCATCTAATAATCAAATCATAAACTTGATTTTGTCACTTGGTATTCATTCGCCTCAATGCAACGTTTCATACGTTCTTCTACCGAGTCACACGCTCTTTTGCACATCTCAAGGGTTATTTCTCCAAATACTTCAGTTATTGCAACCTTCAATTCATCAATGGTTTGGAGCTATGTGAAGAATATTGTGTATTCCATATATTCATTGAGGCGAATGGATACCAAGTTACAAAATCAAGTTTATGATTTGATTATTAAATGCTTATAGAATATAAATTCAAAATTTTAGAAATATTTGTTGAGAAATAAAAGAGATTCAGATGGTCAAAGATTTTGCCTATTTACCGCTCACCCTGTAAATTAGATCTAAAAATAAGATTCATAAGAAATCTAAAGAGAATTCTAAGAAAGTATGTTTTTATGTACAAAGTAAAAGTAGTGAAAGTATGTACCTATGTATGTGCAAAGAACTAAAGTATTTCCGTCTGTGATAATCTGATAATACATCATGTCTATAGAATCTTTTCCCTTAAGGCATCAGACATCCCAAAGCAAAAGGATTTAGTGAGAATTAAACTCTTTGCTTTTTGTAATGTTTTCCTCGTATTTTAATTTCTTAGTTGAGATTAATTTAAAAATTAAGACAAAGAAATGAAATAATTTACTAATGACTATATTGATCATTCAACAACAATAAGAATAGCATATATGAGATGAGTGCATTATTCAGATGAGTTCTTGCTTTTATTACATTCTCACATTTGATGTATAGATCTACTCAAATCTGCGACGTAATCTTATTATTTTTCAAAAGATTACTATATCTTAGAAATCTTACTAGAAGATTATTCGTATTATTTTACGACACCACGCATATAAAAATTTGAAGTAATATGATATATGAGATGAATGTTGACTTTTTTTATTTCAATTTGTAGTCATTATTTCTTATGTCATATGATACTTAAATGAGTTTTGGTAATTGTATTCTGCAATATTATTTTACAAATTATAATATCTTTATTATACAATATTTTTTAGACTTTCATAAAACTATTAGAATATTAGAGTTAAATCTTTTTAAATGCCAAGTCAATTGTTGATAATTTTGATGAATCATTTAAAATGCGTACTCATTTCATGTACGAGTGTTACCAACTTTAATTTATTAGTTTTTACTTGAAATGAAAGAAGAATTTGTTTATTAAAATCCATTTCAACGATGTAATATATTTAATACTACCTACCTATATATTATTATTATCCAAAAATATTGCGGTTATAATTAATTCATTTTTTAATCAATTGCCAAAATTTTTTCATCGTTTCCAATGATTTGATCCTTAAATTATTTATTTAATATATTAGGAAAAAATATTCAGTATTAAAATACCAATTGTACTTATACCTATGTAATAATGTTTATAAAATTTCTTGGTTCATATTTAATTCCTTAATAATTAATTGATTGTTATATATAGTTTATAATCATATCCGATTTTACCAGTACATTTTTATTTCTCATCTCATAAAATATTAGATATTTAGAAGAAGGAAGAGGAAGGGAATTTCATACTTTCTCGAGTATCGTATTATGCCACGAACTTTTTCAACACTCCCTTTCCCCTAGCTATCCCAATATTAGCAACGGCGCAATGAAGTAATTAGAACAGCCCTATTTTATTTAGCATTACATTTAATCTTGTAAATGTATTTACTAATATCTATAAATAAACCTTTTTCGTAAAAGTAGTTGTATAAAAACACAATATAATGCAATCTCCAGCTCTGCAATGTTTACACATGAAGAGTCTTGTTGTTTGCATATTCTTTAATTAAGATATCCTGGAAATCCTATAACAATAAGTTAGAACACCGAAATTAGATATTGATTTAATAGTAAATGTCAGCTAGATATGTAAGATACAACTGTTGCTTGAATTATTTGAAATGTTCACATTATTTAATAATCATAATATCTCTAATAGATTATTATAATTAATTATAATTGGATTACCGGTTTGCACAAGCGATTATTCATATATAAATTTTTTATATGAATTTAGACAATTATATAGAATACTACAATATTATATACCTAATTATTGCAATCTTGTCTTAACAAAATAGATGGAAAATCGAAATGGTGAGATAATATCTATATATTATATGAAGCCCTCTTTATAACCCAATTATTTTAATAGTTTTTTCTTGCTCTTTACCATGAAGTCTTACATGCTAAAAAGGCACTTGTTGTTCAGCTCACTGTACAGTTGAAAGGATCTTTTTCTTCCTTCCACTGTCAGTTCATCTGCTCACTTGTTGAACCTTTCTCCCATGCGTTGAACCAACAAACTCGCCCGAACTCCATCTTCCTCTCAAAATTCTCTTCTCTCCAAATTCACTTTTCTCCTGCTTTCCCCAATTGTAAGAAAGGATGCGCTGAGAAATGAAATGAACTAAACGTTGGTAGTTGAAAATCTATTGCCAAGACTCCTTGTTAGCTTTTACATATATGAATGATATATGGTATTCTTTATTCCCTTACTATCAACATAGTCGATTTTATTGGAAGAATTTACCTTAAAGCTATTTAATTAAAATGTGCAATTAATTAATTAACCAGCCAAATATTCTTGATAAACGAGAATTTATAGAATAATCAAAGTAACGATGTACATGAAATCAAAAAAGTACAATGCCGTAACTAATAATAAGTGACGTAGGCAGTAGTATAATATAGATATATATATGATAGATATGTATATTGAAAATATAAAATCACATATCCATGAATTCAATTGTGATCAAATTCATTGAACGATCAATTGGTTGAGAATTGAATAGATTTCTTTACCGTATTGTCATCTTACTTTGCTTCCTTTCATCTTCTCCTAAGGCTCGACAATATAATCTTCCCAGTTAAAATTGAAAACTTAGTCTTGGGAAATTCTTCAGATATACTATAAATATTTGCACTTGCATTGAATCCCAAGTCATGGGGTACACGGAATTCATTCATCTAAAGAACACATGTCGTCGCTTCCACGATCCAGCTTTTTAACAATAGATAGCTTATTAAGTGCAAATATAGCAATTCTGTATAATTTCTAACTAAAGAAAATAATATATTTTTTATTTCAAAAAATACGGAATAGAAAATGTTTTTATTTGATTAAAAATTAAATTTACATAAGTACAGCACACGATGAAATGATACATGACAAGGTCAATCTTATGGATATCCATTAAAATCTCCTAATATACAGAAACAGATAAATATGGGAGATACTATTTAATTTTGAAAATATTTCCTTTAAGGTCATAATTATTAACTTCAGTGCAAATAACGAAATGATTTAAACTTTTGCTAAAGAAATTAAACTTTTTCTTTCCACTAAAACATGGCTAAGAGCTTTATAAAATAAGGGCAATAAAAAGAATATACACAGTAACTAAAGTAGAATAAACTTTTGTTAGACATAATAAATACATATTACATTTTATACGAGATTAATTAAACAAGGGAATTGCATTTTATGGATATACCTCTATAGACAGAACGTCAAACCCAGAGAGTTTGTTTAATATAAATATAATGAAGATGTAAAAACTTTGGTTGATTGTTTGGTAAAACAGAGTCATAGTGGAGTTCCATCCAGGCCTGAATAATGAGTTCAAAGTTTTGAATCTCGACCTTTGAAAACTCTTCATTTGCAAGGACAGATTTAATGAGTTTCCGACTGAAAGTGACAAGAAAATGAAATATTCACGTTGACAGGAAAAAAATTATAGCTGTGCACGAGAGGCTTTTCACTCTCCATGTCGAGCACGTCTTGCCTCACGATAAGTGATACTTCAGAATTGAGCAGACAAAGTGTTGTATTAGACAATGTGTGAAATTCAAAATTATTTGTATCTAGGATTTCGTCTCCGTGAGTGAGAGCAAGCAAGGGAAGAATTATTATACAAAATATGTCTAAGGTCAAAAGTCATCCGCATGTTTCTTCATAATTAGCCTATAGTCATAAGTAGGAATTATATGCATGATATGCACCCTCAAAACGCTGATATATGCACACATATACATATGCATATCTTGCATATTCATATGCAAACCATGTTTAAAAACGTGCGTTTTTGTATGAATTTGGGTAATTTTTAAATGTTTTTTTTATTAAAAAGATTCATGAATAGAATGATGGACTATTAATTGGAAGAATACTTACCAATTTAAACAAAACATTGGAATATGATTAAAAAAAATTTTATACTGAAAAATGATATAAAGTTAAATTTATTTGACTCTTTAATTTCTACATGAACAAAATAGCTGAAACATGCATGATGTGCACTAAAAACCTCAAATATGCACAAATATGCATTTGCATATAATTCCGGTGTCTAGTCATAAGCAAGTATTTTCATTTAAGTCCTTTAAGATTGAAAGATCTATGTTATAAAGGTCAAGTGCAAGTTCAGAACAATCAATGACATTCTCTTTATAATAGTCAAACAATATAAATATGGATGCATGAGTACTCTGTAATATGTAATACCTCTGTACATATCAGCTAACAACGCAAGAAAGATGAACCTGTTGAGCATGATGCATGAATTTTCATTTTATTGCACAGCTCGTGAATTTTTAATAGTTTTGGTAAAAAATTGTTTATTGATTTTCCTCCAAGCGCATCTTAAAACCATTGACTTTTATATGCCAAAGTCACCATTTTCATTTTATTTACCTATTTATTCTTTATAAACCCTCGTGTAAACGTTAGATAATATACTATGGTATGTAGAAATGCACTATAAAACCAGTGCAGTGGTTTGGTACAATGCTCACTTAAAATCGATTTCTTGCATTCAGTTAGTTTTATAATATTGTAAAAATATGTAGGTACGTACTTGCGTACTTCTGTATACAACTGTGTATATACCTTAACTTTTCGCACTTTATTATATACGTATTGAGGAATGGGAGTTCGAAGGTTCTGAAATTATATGCCTCTACAATAAATCCTAATTTCCTTACCAAAACTTTGTATGTCAATAGATTGTAAAATTATTCTGAGTGTAAAGGGTAATCTTCTCTCAATATGCCCTCATTTCCTGTGTTTTGTTCAGGAACTCTTTTGTGAAACGGTTGTCCTTCAAAAGTAAAAGTGAAGTCTAATCTTTCACACGAACAAGTGAAAGCTTTGCAGGAATTCTTTTCTCCTCCGTGAACTCTAGACGTTTCTCTCTTTGAAGCAAGGGCGGATTCAGGATTTTTTTCCAAGGATAACAATGATCAAATGATTTAGATTAAGTATTTATTTTAATTGTTGAATTTTGAGAAAAGGGTTTGATTGCTTAACATTTTTCTCATCAACTATTTATTATTATTGCTAATATTATATCAAGTTATTGAATTGAATTGAATTATTTCCTTATTTCAATCTACATATAATTTGATGAGAAATTACAGAATTAAATTTATAATTAATTTGAAATTATAAATTTGAAACACATTTATTAAATATAAATAAAATAATATGAATATCGCAACTAAATTTAAAGTTCAAGGTCTTTTTGTGCAACTTCTTTAAATTAAATACAAATGCAATGATGCAAAAAAATTAAATGTGAATTACCTTAACTCACACGCAAACACTCATTCATTTTTTTATTTTGTATATTATAATTTTAATATATCTCATAATCAAAATATTTAAATTTATGAATACCTATATGTATAAAAGTTGGATTTTCATAATTTAAAAAAGTGTAAAGGTGTCGATTCAAATAAGCACTTTGAAAGATTTCTGAATTTTTTTAATTTAAATAAAAGCTTGAGATTAGAATTTTGGTAAGTAAAGTAATTTTACTTTATTAAACATTATTATTCATACATTTAGGTGTATTATTTTATTCATGTATATAAAAGTGAATAACATTCAAGATTATACATTATTATGATAAATAAAAATTTGGAAAATATCTATTTCTTCTGAGATATTAAATGCCATAATATTAATATAGGAAGTTCTAGTTTTGAAATGTCTTGGGTTTTTAATATTTACACGTGTCAATTTGATTTTGATATAAGTACATTTACACACCTTTATAAGATAAAAATTTCTTTTAATTTTACAATACAATAATTTACACCGTTCCGAAACTTACTTTTTAATAAATTTTAAGAAAATTCTTGTAATAAATTTCACTTAAAAGTATTTAAAAGTGCTCTTGCAACTAATAACAAAATAATATTTTGATATATTTTAATCGCTTTTTCTGCGCAGGAGAGTTTAATTGTGTTACGATGAAAATGAAAAGACGATGAAAAAGGAGTTTTTCTCATCAAAAAGCTTGCGTGAAGGTCAAATCTAATCTTTACCTGACTATGAAAATTTTATATTTCAAAGTGAAAATTATTATAAATTGAATTTCTGGGCTTTTAGAAAATTCATTCCTGTTTACAAAATTCATACTTATTCGTAAATGCATGGGGAGTTAGAATAAATAACGTGATTTCCTTGCCCATCGGGAAGGCTGTTCAAGGCCACAAAGATAAAAGAAGAAAGGAAAAAGAGTTTCGGTTGAGGAAAAGTTGCTCCAAATCAAAGAAGCTTCTTACCTGATTCTAAAACTAAAAAGAATACTTATATAGGTATATATTGTATAAATACATACAAATTTGAGTATATTCTTATTGTTTGTTTCCTCTTCCTGTATGATTGATTCTTTTGTTCTGAAGTTCGAAGTTCTCCCCCTATAGCCATATATATCATATTATATAAATTACCTATAGATACACATTTATTCTTTAAAAAGCCGTATTTTCACTAAACTCATATTCTTCATCATTCCTATCTCAAATATAATTTAAAGATATCTACTTTACAGTAAAGACATTATAAGTATATACTTATGATAAGACACATTTTGAAGTAGCTCAGGCTTTTATAAATCAATAAAACTCTTTTATTATAGTAGATATATCATAGATATATGTATCATCCATAAATGGTAAGCATACACGATGCAATGCACATTGCTACACAAAAAACTCCCGAGGCTTCTTTGGGCGAAACAAGAAACTTTTGCATTCATCCCACTTGGCTACTTGTATTTTATAAATAATGCTTTCAGGTGTAGATACCGCATACTTAAGGTTTTTGAATCATTTCATTTGTCTATTCTATAACTAAATCAATTCACTTGAATGCAAAAGGGAAGAGAATGTGATTTAGAAGAAAATTTATCACATTTGACACTTTCTTTTATTATTCTTACAATTCGATTGGATTCCTTTCAAGAACAATTGTCTCCAACTCATTTGAGCAAATGAATATTAATTTAAAAGCATGCCGAATTCGGCAATTTATCATTTTGGAAAGATAAAATGATTTAAAAAATGAATTTTTTAGAATTGTTAACTATAAATAGGTATGTAGTATAGCTATAACTTTATTCAATAATTTTGAGTTAATAAATGTAATCTTATAAATGCGAAATAATATAATATTTGAACAATTATTCTAGCCATCGATTCGGTTTATTCCGGAAAAGTTTTCTTATTTCTCAATCTAAACTAAGTTGAGAAAGGAGGTTCATGAAGAATGGCTCTCAATATTAATTTCCAAAAGGCATGAAAAGGAAGCCAGACTAGCAAAGGAAATATTAAAGATCCGTAATTAAGTTCTCTAAGCCAAATACGCACTAACTTCCCAACTCAACTATTGAAGTTCTTTATTTGATTTCTCTATATGTGAAAGCCTTCTTTATAGATGTAATCTACAATAATTAACAAATTTAATAGGGTTTATATAAGTATATTAAATAGTATTTTTATAAGTATAGTACCTAGTATGTATAAATTGTACCGGAGAGATTATAAATAATAGTGTGTAGTATATCGTAGGTACCCTCTATAGATTTTCGTATGCCAGATATATATGTAAGAGAAATCAATGTTTTATAAGAATTAAAGAAGTATGAATAAGTACGTGCTCAGACTTGAGAACATATATTTATATGCTATGATATGTTTAAGAACATTCCATTGGATCGGTTAGGGTTTGAGTTGAAGAGTAGGTCAAGTAATTTCTACATACCTCTGATATGAAAAATATCATGAACACTTTGAGAGTTATTTAATAAAGAGGATGAGGATCGGAAAGATGATGTGGAGCGATAGAAGCGAAAAGTCATGTAATGACCAATTAATTGCCGGAGCTCTTATTCAATTTCTTCCATATGAGGAGACGAGAAAATTAAAAATTAAGAAAACGAGATTTTGTAAATTACCAATTTGACTGAACGTAGAGTTTATGAGTGGGGTAGCGTGAAAGCTTTTAAAGTTCTGGCAAAATGAAATAAGTAACTCAATTATCTTTCCACTCAACGTGAATATTGAGAATTGCTGGACGAAAATTCTCAATTTTCTACCAAATGACAATTTAAATTTATCTATATGTGTAAATAGGTATGTGACCTTATTTCCTTTAAAATTCAATATGCAGGTCTGTATATCTGCACAAGGGCACCAACTTACGACCTTCAAATTGACAGAGGCTTTTAATGAAATAACGAATAAAACCTATGCGAAGTTTTAAAATTTAATTTGTTTCGCTTTTGTTTTTTTGCATTTCCTATTTGGAAATCTACATTAATCCCATATTTATTCTCAGTACTAATATATGCTGATGCTGGATTTCATCAAAACAAATTTACTATACCTGTCCTAATACTAAGTCTTGCACCAAAGTTAAGCCAAAATTTAACCAAGAGAACGCGACATTTCCTTAAAGGAAGTTATCAATTATAATCACTATATTAAAGGGTATTAGGAAAAAGTTACATATGGATTATATTTGTTAGATCATAATGAAATCCAACGACGCGTTGAAAGCCTCCATTATCCGACTTCATCAAATGGGAAATCGTCCAAAGGAGATTCAGAAAAGACTCTCTTGCAATCGTTGGATGGTCAAGAGGACCATTAACAGATTTCAGGCGACTAAGAGCATCAAAGAGCTTCCCAGATCCGGCAGACCCATGATAATGAGAACCCCTGAGATTATCAAAGCGTTTAAACAATCCAGCAAGAAAACAAAGAAACTCGCAATGCAAATTAATTCTTCAGTTACAACTGAGTAGGGATATCAAATTTTATTTTCACTTAAAGCCTTATAAAAAACAACTTGCCAAATGATTTCAAAGAAAAATCAGAAAGAAAGTGATTCGTTGCAAGGCTTTGAGGGAGCGGTAAGCGGAAAAAGATGATTCCTTTTATTTTGTTTAGTGACGAAAAAATCTTCACCGTTGAAGAGAAATTCAACAAGTATAATTAAATTTTTTTCATTATACTTGACCATATACCTTATTAGGTGGAAGACACTAGGAAATTCTACGTTAATTAGTTTAACAGCTATTTAAACTCAAAGTCGTACACCTTTATCGAAAACACCCTGTATATACCTATCTTGAATCTTACTTATTACCTACATAGGTAAATATAAGAATAAGTGATGAGCTTTAAATCCGATTGAATGATTTTAAAGTTAAAACCAAAACTTTTAGAAATGATAGTTCTAATTTTGAATAGCTATACAAATCTATACAAGTCGATTTTGTATTCAATTATTTGCTAAAAGTAGCTTCATGAAATTTTTGAGCGTCAAATTGAATTGGCTTGAGGGTAATAGGATAAAGTGTTGAGTCGGGAAATTGGATTTTGAATCTATAGATTTTATTTAAATAATGACGTTATTCGACTCAAGCCAGTCACCACATAAACTTAATGTAAATTTTTCGATTCGCTAATGTTATGTCAAATATAAGAAATATTTCAAGAAACTACAAATAATAAAATATGATAAGGAATATATTCAACTCAAATTTTGTTTCACACTGCTTTGTAATGTAAGTTGAACATTTAACATAGGTATACTTTCAAAAATATTGGAATTTAGACTAATATTGACGAATTGAGATGCACAAGCTCATGTTGAAGGTTCTTTTCTCTCTCTTGAATGACTAACTAAACAAATTTCAAAGAAAATCACCAATGTGGTGTGTGGTATGACTATGTGTGAACTTTCGAATCTTTGAAAACTTCTTTACATCGAATAACGCTGAATGTTCATCTTTTCGATAACATGTTTCATTTTCGCCTTTATAAAATATTAGACTTTCCTACAGATGTACATATGCAAGTTTCGGTACTCCTGTCTTTTGGGATTTAGAAAAAAATTGAAATAAATATTTTACTATATTCAATTTTAATTATAGATTACTATTAATACCTTGATCAGTAAGTAATTTGTTTAATTAAACATTTACTTCACCTGTTTACAAACATGGATTAAAAGTTTATGATAATTTCATAATTAAAAAAATTAGATTGATAAAACAGGAAAAAATGAGAAAAGTAAGTAGCATATGAAGAGTAATATGAATAGTTATGAATAAAGTTCTGGAACGAGGTTTTCTCATGTTTGGCTAACTTTTAAAAGGTGAGATTAGAGGAATAGAAATGAGAATGCCATGGACTCATGTCCTTCATTCACCTCATTTCCCACCCATCCTCTAGGCCATTAAAGTCCACGTTTGTTTGAGAGCAAAGAAAGCTTTATACTTAATTGCAAAATTCTCTATCACATTCACAGCTTCAAAGAAGAATACAATTCATTAAAAAGACTACTATTTTATAAGGTTTTTCTATTTACTTATAACATGATCAAAAGGGAAAGTTAGTAGCAATATATTTTTTATATTACATGATCTCGAATAAAATTTTAATTTATGAAATTTTTAAGCACTTGCAATTTTATTAATATTTCATACCATTTACTGTACTAAGTCAAACTATTTAATAATACGTATTATTAAATAGCTAGCCTATTTTTTGCCTCGATCCAAAATCCTCATTTCAATCATATTAATTGATTGAAAATTTTGCTTGTTAAATTGTGAAGAATTAAAATTTAGCAAAGGTTTTTGACATTTTTTTTGTTACATTGAAGAAAAAACATCATGACAAAACAAGCAAAAAAATTAACGCTTTCGAAGAAAATCAATGTTTAAAAAAATGGAAGTCAACATTCATTAAGACGGCGTAAAAGTGACGATAAATAATAAATTGATGTTTTAGAGATCATGATTAGATAAAAACCAAAAGTAAAAGTGCCTTTGAGAGCGAAACGAACTTTCTCCTCAGTTTCTCATCCTTTAAATGAATAAAAACAGGCGGAGAAATAGTATTTGGAGAGGGGTGGATAAGAAAGTATAGCGTGAGAGCAGAGTCTTTATCAGTTGCATCTTCATCTTCATCAGGATGATGATGATGATGATGGATAAAAAATAATATTTTGTCTCATAATAGAGCGATCGAACCATGAGAGCTTTGGGATTTGTCCATTAGTTCCACTCATGAACCAAATCTTTCACAAACTCGCCATTCTCCCTTGTTCTTAAACTCCTATCAAAAACCCAGCAAATCCCTCTTCATGTAACATATTACTAAACTCACTGACTGACAGCTGACAAATGTTCTAAAGGTATTAGTATATGTACAAGTCGTATAACTATGGTCGTATACCTGCTTGGCTTTGAACACCATTACTCATTCCCATATCTTTCCTGGCGGGCGAGTCACTTTCGCATTATGCATTATTAGTCAGTTGAGTTTAAGTAAAGCATATCTAGATATCATATGATCATTCCTATAGAAAATGATTTCTAGCTCGCATTGTGAGTGAAAAATATTATTATATTATGATATTACATATTACATCATAGGCAGTTCATACGAATCCGAGGCTAAGGTAAGCGACTTCGCTTATCTAACCTAACCTATTCCTGTACATGTCGCAAGTAATAGGCTCCTTGTCGCTTACCTCCTCTTCGGATCTCGGGTCTTTTGCAACTGCCAACATCATATAGGAAATAGTTATGAGAAAGATATGCAATGCTTTTAACTTAAAAGAATTGATCAATCAAGAGTTGGCTATCTTGTACAAGATAATAATCATTACGGAGAAAAAGGAGAAAGTAAGTGGAATGGATCAGAAAGGGAAGGTAATAATGCGAAAAATCCGTTGACCGATGAACTAAGAGACATTCTTCCTTCCCAAATTCCTCACATTTTTCAAATGTTATGAGATCCAAATCTTGGCTCCCCTTCCTCTCACCTTCAAGAGAAATGATCATAAAATGAGATTTCGTCCTGATAAATCTCCTAGTAAAATCGAATTTTCTTTTCAAAGCCCTTTAGTTTGTTTACCTAATTTCTCAAGAAGTGAATAAAAGAAAATGTGTTGATCATGAACAGAGAGAATTTTCTCTTCCGCAAAATGCATAATATGTATATCGTACGAACTTGGTAAGTCGGACGATAAGGGAAAAGCCATGCTTTCCTCATCAACCCAATCAATACAGTTAAAGTAGATGGAATTTGAGAAACATTAAAGAATGAGTGTTTCAGGAGAAAATAGCTTTAGAAAGATTACTTATTCTTTTCACTCGAATCGGATCTTTTTCTTTTCGAAAGAAAAAAGTGTTGAACGTGAAAAATGAATTTAATGCTTTAACTTATGTAACCTTCTGGAGTTTAAGTATTTTTCTCTGAATTCACCCAAGGATTAATGTTACAAGTCAAGAAAGCCTTTTCTGCATTCGCCCCCTAAATTCATGTCTCTTCTGGAGAAGGAGGATTAATATATATATATGTGAATAAAGAACTGATGGAATTTAACGGAAAGCCAAAGCCGCGTAGCAGTTCCGATACGCACACTCTCAATGATCATATCATATGGTTTGAGCAATGCATAATAGAGAAGCCGAGGTTATAGTCAGATCCACCACTACATGTCCAATGATCAGGTCCAACCACTCGGGTCCTATAAAAGGAAACCTCGAGGTAGCGACGAGGACCAAACCAACTTTCCTCTTCCCTGCTCTCCCTTTCCTCTACTAAATAACTCACCAGTCACCACATATACTGTAACCAAATACTTGTGCTAAACAAGAGTAAATTGTACTTTCAAGCCCCAGTATGGCTCATCTTCTATATTACAATCAGTCAAAAATTTAAGGGCCAATAAGGAATTTTTAGGGAATTTAAAGAAATCTTTTAAGAAAAGTTAAAGAAATTTTGGTGGAATTTAAGGAAATTTCGGGGGAATTAAAAGAAATTGAATTGAATTTAAGGAAGTTTAAGCTAATTTAAGGAAATAAGGGCCAATATTAGAAATAAAAAGTTTAAGTATAGGGGAAGATGATCATGTGTGAGAATCATACGGACTTGTTGTCCCTTGGAGTGCCAAGGGACTCACCAGCGTCTGTACCTACAACTCCGAGCTTTGTGAGGAAATTTCATTCCAACTTCCGGCCCTTGGATCTCCGTAAGTTGACCCTTTACGGGGCGAGCGGAGGTTCCGGGTCGCTTGACGGAGGTCAAGCTGACTCAATCAGCTCATCCAGTCGGTCTCAGAGTGGGGCAGGGAGCACAAGTAGCAGTCAAGATAATTCCCCAAGAGTTAGAACCTTTACCTCTTGCTTTTCTCATGACTCCTATCATAATCTCAAGAGGCAAGGTTCACAGAACAGGCTTAGAGAAAATCTCCTCTCTTCATTACTTTCACCTTCACCAAGGTAATGCTACTTTTATGTTACAAAATCTCTTCATTCAATTCAAAACGTCTTTATTTTATTACTATACATAGTGGAATATTAGATAATCTAACGGATTATAGACAATCTATATGGATCTATAGACAATCTAATGGAGTATTAGATTTGTTGCTGGATATGATATGATTTGAGATTTAATTATTATTTTGTGCAAATCGTTGTTACTCAATAGGTCTAAAAGGCATATATTCATTTTTACATACTTATATGGGCTATCTTTTTACAGTAGAAGAAGTACCTATAGATAAAAGGTTAAAAAACAATCAATTTGGCAAGGATTTATATAAAAATACATTTACAATATACCTATACGCAACGTCTGGTGAAATGGTTTTCAATTTCCAGATTCCAAGTTCGCCTCGGGCATTCAAAACTTCCAGACAGACTCCAAGATATTTTTCTGAATTAATCTAATAACATGTTTCGATCTATTCTAATCTCTTTTTTCAAATACGTATACTATACTAAATTTTTATTTGAAGACGAAATCAGCAATTTCATTTTCATACGCTTCAACATACTCGTTAAATGTTTACGCATGTATTGCTCGGTTAAGGGGAAAAAGTTATTACCAGAGGCAATTGCCTATTTCTATCTTACAATCTTTCACTGACTACTTTACTGAATGATACTTAATAAATAGTGATACATAAATACATACTTTTATTGTTAAAAATAAAGGCATATGCTTACATATGTTTTCCTTATTATGCTTCAAACGATAAGACTTCTAATCACCTAAATTACCAACTTTAATTTAAATTATATTCTTTTTGAAGGCTGAGAAAATGAATTTTCAGTAAAATCGTACCTCATTTTAAATTGACGAATTTATTATAATGAAATATAAGTAATTTTTGTTATTCAATTATTGTACATTTATATGCATAAACCGGGCTGGCAGACACTGTCAAAAGTCAGACTGGTAAAACTGGTAAAAGGCTGTTTAAACAGCCTGGTGTCAGACTGGCAAAAATCGTTTTTTAAATTGTTGCAGTTTCCTCAAGAATGCTTAATAATCATTAAATAAAAGTCTCAACGATATCCTAATGTTATGAAACGCTCAAATCTGCACAATTTGAGGTGAATTTAAAATTAAAAGCAATTCGAATCTAAAGACTAAAATACCTAGATATATGGAATATGAATTGAAAAAATCAATAATTTTTGTGAGCAAAATGTATAGAATTTAATTTTCTTTGCAATCACATCAAACTTTATAATTTACTTTGTTATAGAAGGTTAGTTATGATTGAAAGTAAGTAACTATTTGTACCGCAGGAAAAGAGGAGAGCCAAGCCAAACCACTAAATTGCTCGCTCTTCTATTTCTTCCTTTCTCCCAAGAATAATTACTTTCTAATTACAATTAGGCTCTTAAATGTTCAAACATATAATGTTGTTCTTTTAGAAAGAGAAATGTTTTCACCCCCTGGTTTTTTCCAGCCTTGTGCATAACTCAATGGAGATTCATTGATGCACGAATCTTTGTGCAGAAGCTGTAATTTGTTTCTCCTAATTTATTTTTATTGACAATAAAAAGCAGGTGTGCAAAAGTATTAGGAATGTAAGGAATACAAAATACGAATAATATCTATGTATTTATAATAGCATTTAAAATAAAAATACTGATTTGCAGCATTAAATTTACATCAGTACTTACTCATACTGACCTTTATCGTCTCTTTATACATTACTTGAAAGCTAACAGATAAACATACAAAACGACTGGTTATTGAACTTTTTCAAGTGTGTTGAAAAAACATAGAATCAAAGATATTATCATATCATATCAAAGGAAAAGAAAGTAGAAATAGGAAGAATAATGATATGCATACCCCGATATTCAATTTTCTAAACAAGCATTGTAGATATAATAAATTTACCATTTCTTGCTCATGAAAGAGCGTATTCAAAATAAAACACTGCAGAGCTCGGGAATGTCACAATTCTCAAATGAAATACATGTGAAAGTATGACATTTATATGAACCCCCTGTATAATAGTTAATATAAATATTGAATTCTTGAAACGCGCAATTTGAATGCGCACATTACTTATAAATTAATTTGAAATGTCGAATGTACATTAGGTGAGGAGTCAATGATTGAATTTGATAAAAAGTCATTGTAAAACCAAACTGTCAAGTTGAACCTCTTTTACCCTCTATTTGACTAGACAATATTGATTGAAGTAAATTGGGTGTAATTTGATGTAGAGAGAATCAATGAGATAAATTAGTTAATTAAGTTTAAATTTAAAAGTAAAAGTTTTTGTTCAGCTTTTTTAAATTATTCATTACTTTATCATTTACCCATTCAAAATCTTAACCATCAAAGGATATTTTATTGTGTACCAGTGAGGTTTTTCATTTGTTTACAATTAGGAGTTTTTCTGGGCCATGTAGAAGATAATTATCATGTAGAGTTGTATTTGAAGATTATAATGAAGGATTTTACAAGGACTTGTATTGCTCGTTGAAAAAGTAATGTATGGCTTTGAGGCAATAATGAGACAGAGAGAAAACCCAGTGAAACTCAAAGGTTGGAAAGGGAAAAAACCGAGTTTGTTCAATTGACTTTTCCGGCTGTCGTCCTGCTAATCGACATTTTCGTAATGAGCAGATGAAACCGAAACTTTGATGAACCTTGGCTCTTTTCCTTCACAAGCCATAGAGCGCAATAATATGAAAGCAGTGAAAGCACAAAATGATCTTATCTATTTAATAAACTATACAAGCACCCCCTAAGTATACAGTAGCTATACATCTATACCACTTGAACATCGAATGAGTCCAGTCCTATTATTCCCACACAAAATATATTTACAGGGGTCATATTCTTTCTGTTTGAAAAGATCAAGTGACCAAGTGTCATTGATAATGAGGAAAAATCAAACGAATCTTTTGTCCTCGGTTTTCCACACTCCCTCCATTTCTGAAGGTTTTTCCCCATTAAACATCCCAAAAAAGCTGGGGAAAAGTTTAGAAATATTACTTCAAATAAAGACAGCGAATCAGAGAAAAGAATTTTGCAAAACTCCTCTCCTACTCAGAATCCAATTTAAAAGACATTTCTTCGAGAAGATGAAGTGTAAAAGTGAGTTCGAGTCATCCGATCCATTGGAGAAGATCAGGAGTTTCTCTTTCCCACATTGCATGGTCTTCATCTCTTTTCTCAGAAGCTCAACAACTTTTCCCTTCTTTTTTTCAAATCCTTTTTCTATAAAAAGTATATCCATGAAAGAAATACCTTATATATTCAACTTTTTAGCTTCATAAACTCAAATCTCATAAACATATTCTCAATATGTATGTATGTATAAGTTTGAGTATATCCCATCTCTTTAATATACTCTAACAACTTTAATCATATAAAAAGCTATCAGGCTATTGCATACTTTTATATATTAGATTGAATTTTATAGAAATTGAACCTGGATGATTTTTGTAAAGTTCGCAAGATAAATAGAAAGGTTAATGTATGAAGACGTTGAAAACTTTATCAATATGTCAAATTTATATTAAGGAGTGAAAAAATATATTTACTATTAAAAAGCTTAAAAACTACCGATGATAAAGAAGATTAAAGGATTGCATGCATGGCGAGCTGATCAAATCAAATATTTTTTTAAATAATCATATTATAAATGATGTTCTGTTTAGGTATTATAAAATATGATTGATCTTTAAGGTTGGAAATTATAACAACTATAAAAAAGAAACTATAAAAATAAGGAAATTCATGTGCAAACTTATAAATTCAGAACTTTGATTTTCAAAACTTTTATACCTGAAACTTTTCTTTTAAATCTTCTTTGACTTATTTGTTTTCTTTTCTGACAAAATATGTAAAGACAATAAATTGCATTCGTTAAGTAAGAAAACTCGAAAAACTATATGATATGATTTTATAAAATAAAATACTTTATAAATTAAAGTTCTAAAAGAAAACAGGTCTAGAAGGGAAGAAAAAATATATTTTAATTGAGAATCGATTAATTGACAGAACGAAGGAGATCGAGTTCATGGTTCCCCAGACACTCAGCCCCCTCACACCGACGTTTGGAAGGAAAGGGTTGAATTCTGGAGAATCGAGCCCTGGAAGTCTCTCAGGATCAAGATCCGAAACAGAGCCGTCAACGTCAAGGGCCAACACTCCTTCACCCATCTTTTTTAGAGGCTCCCCATCAGAAATCTCTGGTAAGTTCCATTTAAATATGTATAAATCTAATAAGGAGAAACTACTTATATGGAGAAACTTCATCAATAAATGATGAACGATAAATATGTCATTGTATTAGTCTTGATCAAATAAAACATTTTAACAAATTTTTAATTTTCCGTTATTCAAACAAAAAAATTACAAAATTTATTAAATTAGTAGAACATAATGAAAACAACTTCATAATGTATACGGTAGAATTCTACTCAATATTTGCTTGACTCGAGATGAAAAAAATAATGAGCCTAAATGAAATTGTGCTTTGAATACATGCCCTTGAAATTAGTTTCTTGAGAATTTGAAATAGGCTCTTTTGTCATATGAAACTATCATATATAAAAATCTCCATATACCGTATTCTATTGCATCGACCATAATTGCTTGCTTCTCTAGAACGAATGAATTACTAATGGTTCAAAAGGTTCCTCACGTGCATGCAATATTTCTCTTTACAATTTAATTAAAAATTCCCTAATTTTTAGAGATGTTCAAGAAATTGATGAAATCAATTTAAGCCTGAATAGGTTACAAAATTTAAGCTATGAGAAATGCAAAGTAAATATTTGTTATTTGCTATGGAATATTTATAATATAACTAGTATTGTAAAATATTCATATAATTTATATGATATATATATAAATTAACATTGAGCAATTTGTATACCTAAAAAGTCAGCGAATCATAGAAGAGTGTTATAAAAAGGAAATTGAGCGTCGACCACGCCATAAAGGGAACTCTCATGTTTAACTAATCTATGCATATTAAAAGTGAAATGGGATGAAGAGAAAACTTTTTCAATTACTTAGCCATTTGGGAAGAGGAAGTCTTTTCAGATGATCTCATATATGGTAATGGACGAGTTAAATATGCAAGCACTTTATGCCCCTTTCCACCAAATGTATAATTAAATAATTTATTAAAAGAATATTTAAATTCCTAAATGATTTACACAACTCTAGAAAATTCAATTAAAATTAAAGTTTTCTTCAAATAGTAGGTTAGTAGGTAACAGTAATAACAAAAAATTTCTTATTTTTAATTCTCATACTCCTAATGATAATGAGCCAGGCAAAGTAAGAAACTCTCGTGGAGAATTTTCTACGCGCAACTTTTTAATTCATTTCCTTATTGTTTACACTCTTCTTGGAGTAAATAAAGGGAAATTGGGTTTAGGTTTAAATTGAAACAAAGTTCGTTTCATCTCCTCCCACTCAACTTCCTGTGGTTCTTGTCTTTCCAAAACTCAAGTGTTGTTTTCAGAGTTTGAGTGAGTTTGGAAGAAAAATTACATTACTCGTCTTGTCATTATAAACAGAACCTTTGACTCATTAAATCTGAAGCAAGAAAAGTGCCAATTAACTCACCTTGCTTCAATAGGCTTAAATTGGAATTACACTGTTTTATATTTTCATATTTACTTAAATAGATTTATGAAGGTACTTTTAGATTATTTAATTCTTAAAGATTTGTTGGTACTTTCATAATTATTAATATATCCATATTAGTGTCATGTTAGTATTATAGTTATTGAAGAATTAACAAGAGACAAGTTTAGCCAATTAAAACTTGCAATATATGAGAAGTGTTAATACTCGAATTTTTTTATAAGTAAGTTTTTAGAAGAAAAACAATTAGTGGATCTAGAGATTCTATCCAATAAGTCTCTCGATATAAATGAAAGAATAACAAAAGAAACTTTTCTTGACTTTTCTGAACCAGCCACGAAGAAGATTGAATGTCAAGAAACGATAAAAATAGTCCCAACCAATTTCATTTTTATTTGCTTGAACGATAAGTGTCCATAAGTCATATTTAATTCTTCATGCGTTTCCTAATAAAAATAG
>VJMY01000635.1:0-42284 GCA_009869795.1 Neelides sp. FZ-2019 | reverse complement strand
CGTCTTATAAATTACTTAGCGTTGAACTTCTTTCTCATAAACATAACTGTCCTTCTAGGAATTAAATATAAAAATAAGAACATTGACATGATGATGATTTAATCTAATTATCTGGATTCGTAAACATCTAAATCACAATTAAATGACCTATAAGTAAAGCTATAAATTTTCAATTATTCATATTTTAATAGTAATTTACATAATGATGAATAAATTAAAAAGTTTTAACTATCAGAAAGGTACCTTGGTAGAGATGTTTCCAATAAAGCTTTTGATATCCAATTGGGTTGGACATGATTTTTGGCATGGGGCATCCGCACACTTTAAGCATCTGTTTGCTTCTCTGAGCGCTCCGCGTTCACTCAGCGTCGTATGTTTAATGTCATCAAAGTTGTTCAAGAGAGGATCGCAAGACTTTAAATTAAAACACAAACAAGATGATTATATTCATATTTTGTATTTTAGGATTTAACCTGACTCTGATAAGTGTAATAAGTTTGAAATGTTTATCGTTAGTTCTTATCTTACCCCACATTGTTTATCGTGATTTCTCTTCCAGAGCTTTTTATTCTTCTTTGTTTCGATCGATGGGATGAGAGTAGCATGAGAATTAATTTTTGGATTAAGAGCCAAAATACTCTAAAATATAACAAATAAAAATGATAACTATCTGTAGGTTTGTAGGAATATTTAAATTGCAATTAAAAGATCCATATATTTTGCCTTAATTGCATCGCAAACAAAAGTACTACGTAGTTTTAATTTTTAGAAGTTAATCAAATAACTGGTATGTACAATTGTACTAAAATAACGTTTTAGAATTTTACGGACAAATTTTATAAAAAGCAATTTTTATGAATTTCTGACCTCAATGTCTGCGACGTCCCTGGTAAGCACTCTTTGGGGCATCTTGGTTTTTCAAACGATTAACGAAGTGACGATGGGTTTCCCTGTGAAGATAAGGCAAGACTGCTCTTTCCCAACGCAATACTCCTGTATAAAATAGGTTACGATCACATTTTGACTCTTCTTGTCCGTAACTGGAATCTGGCCTTGGACTGGACTTTTGTTCACCACGAGAGTTGGAGAATGCTGAGGATGGAAAACTTGAATTCGAGCAGACATAGACGAGATTATAAATATAAGCATGTATATATACATATGTTTAAGTATTTACGAAACTTTACCCTTACAAATACCAATATATATGCTTATCCCCTTAACTCAAATACCGAAAAAATTCAATTAAGAGCCACAGTTACTATTCAAATATTACCTGTGAGACCCGGCTACTATTCGAGACTAGTTACTATTTATACTTAACCACTTTTAATTTAAATTCAAAATTACATGAAGGCTTTAATCCTATGATCCTATGTTGAAATAAAGAGTTTGAAGCAAAAGGGTAGTATTTTATCGAATATGGTTAACATGCATGTTAACTATGTCGCACAACATGCTAGAACTTGATTTTGTATATGCATGTATCCGGCTCTTAATCAAATTTATACGGTACCTAATAACTTCATAGGTATGAGAATTATGTCTGTTAGACTATCAAATATGGAGAATGTTGGAAGATTATTTTTATTTATCCTTTATAGTTACTTTGAATTTCATTATATGTATCCAAATCCAGAAGAGATTAAAATGTATATTCGATTACATTTAGATAATGAAATACACATTTAAACCTAAAGATCAATGCATTTATATAGATACATAGGTCTCATGTATTTTCTTTTGTATAACTTTTAACACAATATTTAATTTGCTTGTTCTTATAGCTAGACGTGTATTTCACGAAACTACCTATACATACCCAAATATAATTGAAACTATGTACGTGTCATTTATTTAACTTTAATGCCAAGGTGTGACAATTGTATAAAGTCCATAGAATACCATTTACTACATTAACAAATTATGTAATGAGAATGAGTGTGTATACCTATATGATAACATTAGCCTCTTGTACACGGAGGTGCAAATAAAGCGTCACACTTTCCCATGTATTTCTTATGGGATTTGTGACATTTAATTTGCACCACCCTGTATAATATCTTGTTTACTTACCTAGGAAAGTAATTTGAATGCCACATTTTTATGTAAATTCTTATTATTCCACCTAATAGTTAATAGCCATTTAAATCTTAATTGAACTAATTATGTTTTGTTAAGATTAATATGAATTATGAAAAATGATGAGTTTAAAAGTTTATAATTTATTACCCAGTTGTGCTTATGCGAAGAATACAATTTATAATCATCGTTTAAAAATGTAACTAAATAAAAAATATTCAGAGCAAGTTTTGAATGGTAAGGAATTAAAGTAATATTGAATACATCTGTCCGTATGTCTTAAGTTCCCTTTTATTGTTGGTTAGTCTACCAAATTGACGGCGAGAAAAAGGAGCATCCGGAAGGAGTATAATTGTTTATGAGATTAGACATGTACATTTGGGCGACACCAAGAGCAAAATAATGCGCAGGCATCCTTATTTAATACCACTTGAACTTAAATTGAATAATCGGGATATTTCGATTGATTGATTAACACATCATTATTACGATTTACAATATCACAATATAATCTAATATCTAAGGAAATGAAAATATAATTACCGTTTAGTTATATTTAATGGCCATAATGAGGTTTGAGAAGCATAAGTTCCAGTATATACTTTGAATCGGGAAATAATAGCTAAAATGAAAAATAAACGTTGGCATATAATACAAATACAAAGTATAAGTTACAAAACCTATGCAATCAAATAACTTGTCAAATGTGTCGTTCCCCTTTAGCTAGGATCGCTTTCCGTTTTTTTTTCATTTCTCTTGGGTGTTTCAGTGAGCCTTGAAATTTCCTTCCCAAGCGTGTTCAAATTTTCCTATAAAACCGCTCATTTTACTCATTTAGCCTTTCAATTAGGTAATTAAACGAGTTTTTAATATTTTATTTGCACATTAATTGATTATGCCTAAAGTACCTTTAAAGTTATATTTTTAAGTAAAGCATCTTCCAGAACAGCTTGCAGTTTTTTATTGATTTCTAACGACAATTCAAGGGTCATTCCGTCATCTGCAAGCGTTGAGCCATAAACAGACGCCATAATCCCACCATGTTTCACTACTTCAGCCTAAATGTTATTCATCAATTAATTTATACCACAATATGTTAAAAAGAACTTGGTACACAAACTTCAGGTAAAAATCCAATTCTTAATCATTCCAAAAGAAAAGAGAAATTCAACTTTGAGAAATTATTTGTTATTATTTTACCGCAATAAATTTTCTCATAGCAGACTGTGAAAAAGTTGTATATTTTATTGTTAGAAAGATAGTAATATAATTATAGCTGATCAGATTGATTGTATAAAATGTTAATAAACATTTAACAAGGATTTTTATTTGTGAATGAACCTTGTTTTGATCTGAAAGGACGGACGAGAGGGCCCCATCATCTTGATGCATAGCGTAGGTTTGAATAATTCGGGTCTTTTTTTGTAAAGCATCTACGAGCTGTTTTCCATGCTCTTGAAGAAATTCAATCTTTTCATGTTTCTTTGCCAAATTCTTTTGGAGACGCACAATCCGTTCAATGAGATCTTGTTGATCGGGTATCACAGGAGGTTCCATTTCCTAATATTATGAAGATAAATATAAGTAAACTATAGTAAAGTAAATTAAATTTAAATAAAGTACTTAAATAGAGTTCGCAATTCGTAAAGTAAGCAATAAGAAAAGGTTAAATTTGCTTAAAGTACATTTTTCTCGGGTAGTTGAGACGTGACTATTTCCATTGACTTAGCCTTCGTTGATCCACCATTTGGCTCAATATTGTTGAGCGAGCTACTTGAACTTGTTCGAGAACTCATGCCGTCTCCTGAACCATTCCCTCCCAATTCCTTGATTTGTCTTCGAGCAAGAATCAGTTCTCTATTCATTTCCTAAATTGATATAAAATGAGCTAAAAGCGTTCGAAAAATAAGATATTTTTGCAAAAATTACTTTCAGCGTTGAATTGTTCCTCTTCTTAATAAGAGAAATTTCTCCATTGGCTTCGTCGTAGCGTTGTTGAAGCTCGGCCATTTCTTTTTTCAGATTTTCAATTAATTTATTTTGGGCTTGCAAATCTTTATGATAGCCTTTCTTTTCATGATTGGCTATTGATTCAAAGTTTTTGACTTGCTTTAACAAATTTTCATTTTCAATTCTAAGGACATCATTTTCTTCGCTCAACACTTCACTCTATTTGTAATATTTTTTTAATTATAAGAAAAACTCCAAGATATTGGTAATTTGAAACAATAAAGAGATTTTAAAACTACCTTAGCTTTGGCCGAAGCAAGCTCTGATTGAAGGAAACAATTCTTTTCCACAGCTTCTTTAGTATAGTTTACGAGTTCAGCTTCTTTATTACGACACAATGCCATGTCAGCCAAGAGTTCTTCATTTGTTTGTTTTATTGTGTCACATTCGAGCTGAATTTCGTCTATTCTCTCATTTTTCCTAAACATTAAGATAATAATTTATCATATGAGATTGAGATCAATGTTCCATCACAATAATAAAAATACAAAATGAATGATTATTTATATTACACTATAGTTATATTATAGGTACTAATTAAATTCTACTTACGCAGCTAATTGTGATTTAAATGACTCAGAGGAATTTATTTCTGCCTGAAGTGAGGCAATAATGCTCGTCAATCGCTCTTTCTCGCTGTTCAATGATTTGGTTTTTTTATTTAACCCTTCTATTTCTTTTAATAGAACCTTTGAGTACTTCTCCACATTTTCTATTTCTTTCTTCTGGCGAAGATTCTCTTTTTCACTATTCGCATAGCGCATAACAATGGATTCTTTCGCTTTCGTTGCAAGCTCAATATCTTTTTTAACCTGAAATGTGAAAATACATAATGAATATTTCTTTTCAATCAAATAGTATTTAACCCTTTGCATGTCGGCCTCATGTTGTTGCTTAAGATTATTGACTGTTGATTGATTTTCTTCTTCGAGTCGACAGCACTTGTTGTGAAGGTCTTCTTTTTCCTTTTGGAGTCTTGAAATTGTGAATCGAATCCCAGCCTCTTCATCTTCCCTCTTTTTGATCACATCTTCATTTTGCTGTTTCTGGTCGTTTGTTTCCTCTTCTTCCTGGAACTCATTCTCTAGTGCTTCATTCTCTGATCCAATATTGACTTCTTCCATTTACTAAGCGATTAGGAGGAATGTGAATAGCAGAAGTATGGTGTGAGCCTCAGATCATTCAAACATTTAGTCCTAATGTGAAATGATTATTTATTAGGCCAAGAGATTCAAAAAGGAAATTATTTTACTCATGAATAAAATTAATTTAAGGAAAAATTTCTAGAAAAATATCTACATTTAGCAATATTCTTTCTTGATGTGCCCTTATTGAAGTATTAGGAGTATTTTAATGTATCTAATCTATCTAATAATTAATTGTTCCATTAAGATAACCTCGAATTGCGGAATTTCATGGCGAAAACGAATTTAGAGTTCAAAAAACGCAATTATAGAAAATGATAATTAATCTACTGTTCTAAATAACTATGGGAGAAGGTCACTTTTATATTGTGTAAGTATTTACTGATTTAAACACTTTAATGTCACTTTAAAGTTTAATTTATGGGCTAAAAAATCACATTAGAAATAAGAGATTAGCAGATGTGGATTTTAAGGTTACTTTTTGAATCTGGCTCACTAAAGTTCTGGCGAAAGTAAGAAGTTAATGAAAGTCTCAAATTTCTCATTTTTCTTTTTATACAGTGCAAGTACATTGGTATGCAGTATACATGTTGGAGAATTTAGAAATTCCGTGCACTTTTTTGCCAAAATATTTAAATCGTTTTAGGATTTAGTTATCTATTAAAATGCATTGATACATACAAATAATTTATATTGTATTAATGCATTTTAGAAAATCCTTAAACAATTATAAATTTTTTGCGAAAAAGTTCGTGGAATTTCTAAATTCTCCAGTACATTTGAAATTTTTGGTATTTTTTGTGTACTGCTTATAATGTGATATGCTTTATATTCATTTGGACTTTTTATGTTGATTTACAATGATTAAAATGAATATAGGTATTTACTTTGATTCAACTCAACAAATATGTAACCAGTAAAAAATGTCAAGATTATCAAAACAAAGGAAGAAATTTGTTTAATAAAGAAGTTCAAATATCTACTTTTTAGTTTTCTCTATCATGTATTAGGAATATACTAACAGCTTAGGAAGTTATTAAATAAATTGGTTTACAGCTTTTCATTAAATGCTTAAATATTTTTGAATTCATGTAGTATAATTATATGTCGAGCATTTATTAACTATAAATATACATATACAAGGTATAAATATAAATATTATAAACATGATGTTGACATTAAGACAACGAATAGACACAAATATTTACGCTTGTCACTTATTCTTAAATGTTAATTTTATAAACTTTTGAGTAAAATCAATTTACTTATACATATTCGTAATAATAATAATATATACCCAGACATTAAATATACAATTCGGCAAAAGTTCATTGTAAACTCAAGCACATTGCATTTATTTATCTTAACTAAAGTTTATTAACAAATAAATAATAAGGTGATGCCTTTGTATCTAACCATAGTTATGAATAAACCATGATGTTCGCCTTTTATTTGAAGGCAGTGAGTCAAATTGGGATCATAACGCCCCAAATCTATCATCATGCCTTCATGAATGAGTATGTACGTCTGGCTAGATCGGTGTGGACTGGATATATATTAATAAGGTATTGAGTGCCCTGTGCGAATCTGTGAAGCCGAGTCATCTTACTCAATTACCTCCTCAACAATAAGACATCCTCAACAATGGGTGGGCGACGGAGTTGCCGGACCTCCAAGGGGATGCTATGGATTTAATCTCGCGAAAGCCCTTATTTCAAAGGTCGTTAAAAATGGCGCGGAGAGGACTGATCTTCTATTTGTGTCCAGGGAGGGGTTGGGTTGGCTATAGGGCCAATTTAGCAGGAGATTGGGGTATAGGGAGGCATAGCGGAGGTTTTCAAGTGGCTCTGCCAGACTGTTGGATGATGCAGCAGAGAGGAGCTTTGGCCCGTGCGCAGTCTGTCGCGAGTCAGGCGAAGAGGTTGAGCGAAGCAGAGAAGGGCCTCCACGTCCATAGCCATCAGCGACTACTCGAGGGTCTAGCTCACCGAATCCTCGCAGACCACCGACCAGTTCACCGACCCGGACCTTGAGTAAGTCCCCGGGTGGCCCCAAGGTCCGAGCGGAGCCCGGCGGGGAGAGAGTCCCGCCGACACTCCCACAACATCTCCCCTGGGCGTGGTGGGGTAAAATGTCATCAATTAGGAGTGGCGGTGGGCGTCGGCCGGCCTAACTTCCCCGGTGCCACCCGAAGTCCGAACAGCGGGGAGAAGTCCGAAACCCGCCAAAAACCCCTCCGTCCACGGCGGCAGAGAGGGGGAAAGAAGGAGCGGCCAGGGACTCGTTCAAACGCCCTCTCTCCGCCTCCCACCCACCCCCATCGGGTTAAAAGCTCAATTAAATGACTCAACCTAATGTATTTATATGTGCGTGGAGTGGGGATTTTTCCAATTGCTCTTTTGGCCTCTCCGAAAGTCTCCTTGTTCGGGCGAAGGGGATTCTGGGCCCTTTGGGTCTCTCGGGAATTTAAAATTGTCCTTCAACCTCTATTGTCATTGGAGCTGAAGGAATCGGTCTAAAATAAACCCTTTTTACCCAAAACCAACGAGGGCCAGCATTTTTCTCAATTCCACTCCAAAGACTAGTTAATTATCCATAATTTGCCTCTCCGCTCGGATGCGTTTGAGTCGTGAGATTAGACAACATTCAGTCTAATTAACAATTCTCGAGTTATACATGAGTGCTGATTCTCATTTGCTCTACTTTTAGATTGATCAACATGTCCACCGAAGCGGATCGTCACGTCGACAATGGGGAAGTTGAAGTAAACGGGACCGGCGAAGACATGAAAGCGTTTAGGCCACCCGATATTGATGCTGTAAGTTTGTTCTTGATCCCAAACGATGAATTCTTTAATTATCTCGCGGTATCTCGTCGAGCATTTTGTACATTTAGCATATGAGCTCCCCTAATAATCCTCTTTATCTTTATTTGATTCGTACATGTATGTCTTTTGAGCTAGTAAGTCCTATCCTTCCAAAACCATTGTAGCTGGAATGAGCAATTAGCTTCACATTTGACCTCCATTGGTTGGATAGAAACAAATATGAGAGAGAAGATTAGACGATAAGAAAGGAAATAATAAAATTATTTTAGTGCTGTGACATCATTTTATATTCAATCTTTCCCCGTCGAGACATTCACCATTGGATTTTTATTGAAAATTTTAATGGGTTATTTAGACCTATGCATTTGGCATTTGCTCGACTAGCTTGCTCACTCCATCAACTTTATACATTTATCTCTCGCATCAAAGAGTAGTTATGATTGTATTTCCCCGTACGGTGCAATTTTCATGAAGAAATCTGCCGATATGGTTTTAAGAGGTGGGAAAGGAATAGAATAGAGCATATTACTTACTTTTTAATCTTAAGTCCTCATTATTTTACATTGTTAAACCCCAATCCTCAATTTTCCTCATCCTGATTGGACGAGGAATGAAATGAAATAGGCGGAATGAACAAAAGATAAATCCAATGGGAATAATTTCATATATTTATTATTAATATTTTCTCTCGTTAAATGTTTATTGCTTTGGTTCAGGACGTGCGGGAGATGGAGAGGAGGAAGAGAGTTGAAGCCATCATGGCCAGCAAGATCTTTCGCGAAGAATTGGAGAAGATCATCGAGCAGCAAATGCGCGAGGGCGGACCAGGCACCGGCACGCTCCTTCAACAAATCTCCGACATGATGGGAGGGTCTTCTTCCTGGAGGGGAAATTTCCGCGGAGGGTCTTGCCTTATTCCCATTAACGACATCCGCGGGATCGACAACATTGGCTACGCGAAGGGAGAGAAGCTGATGCGTTGCAAGCTCGCAGCCTTGTACAGAATCGTCGATATGTACGGGTGGTCGCAGAACATTTACAACCATATTACCATGAGGGTCAGCCACGATCAGGACCATTTCCTCATCAACCCTTTCGGGATGTTGTACCACGAGATTACGGCGAGTTGTCTGATCAAGATTGATATTCAGGTTGGTTGTCTCATTAAGCCTATCCTTGAATTCACATTCTTACTCTCTTGCTCGTCCTCAGGGGAACGTCGTGGAGGCAGGAACAACCAACTTGGGCGTCAACATTGCTGGATTTACCCTTCACTCCGCTATTCACGCCTCAAGGCCTGACTTGAAGTGTATTGTGCATCTTCACCATCCTACAGTTGTGGCGGTAGAATTTTTAAAAAATTATTCTTCATTACTATGCAGCCCTGCCGTTCCTGGGTAGAATTTATTTTCATATTTTATTTCCATAGGTTTCTTGTCTCAAGTGTGGACTTTTGCCGGTTAGTCAAGAAGCTGCGGTCCTCGGGGATATTAGTTACCATGACTATAAGGGTATTTTGGTGGATCCTACCGAAAAAGATCTCATCATCCGGAACCTTGGGCCCTTCAATAAAGTAATTACCACTGGGCCTTCAAACACGAAACTTTTCAAATGCATGTATGAAAATACTTTCTTTTATGATTATTTTCCAGGTAATGTTTTTGAGGAATCACGGCGTGGTTTGCTGCGGAGAATCGGTCGAAGAAGCCTTCAAAAATACATATAATACAATTCTAGCCTGCGAGAGTCAGGTAATTGAATTTATGATAATCCAATCAGGCCCACGAGTTTTAATTAATTCGAACCACATACCTCTAAACTTGTATTATTAATTAATAAGAAAAAGCCTCATGATTTAAAATGACATTCCAGATGAAGATAATGCCGTTGGGGTTGGACAATGTGATACTAATGTCTGAGGAAAGCAGGAAGAAGGCATATGAAACTGATCACTCTGGAGTTGTGAGCAGCAAAGACGAGGCAGCTGTAGCGAGCGGTGACGGGCATAGAAAGGAAAGAAAGTGGAAATATGGTGAACGAGACTTTGAAGCCCTCATGCGGTACCTTGATAACGCTGTGAGCTCTCAACCTGTTCATTCGTCGCCTTAATAGGATATTTGAGTTTCTTGAACAACTTTCTTTGGTCCTCCCACAGGGTTACCGAACAGGATACATCTATCGTCAGCCATTGATCAAATGCGATCTTCCACGGCAGAAATTCGACGTTGAGTTGCCGCCTTCGGTCTCATCTCTAGGCTATCTGTTAGAAGAGGAGGAGTTATACAAAAACAAGTAAGAAAGTGGAAATTTCCCGCTCCCTTCCGCCCTCTTTTTTTATGGTGCGCTAATCGCTCTCTTGTTTATTTTCTTTAGCCCCAACTGGAAGAAGTTCATGGAAGGAAGAAAGGGATTTGAAAAGACAAGGTGGTTGAATTCACCAAATGTGTATCAGAAAGTGGAGATCTTGGAAACTGGTACACCGGACCCTAAGAAGATTACAAAGGTAGAGGTTCTAAAAATTGAATCCATGCCTTAAATTCAACCTTCACCATTTTCCTTTAACTATGAAAAACCATTCTTGTACATGATGAGGATTTTTAGTCTTAAGCTAAGCTAATATTATTCAAGTGTATTTTAAGATGAAGAAAGGCCCATTATAAGAATAAGTAGCTTGAAGCTTCATTTGTCAGATTGTAAGTCATTTAATTAATAATGGAAGATCTTTTGATTCAATTCATTCCTCCTTTAATTATTCATAGGAGCATGTAAGGTTTCTTGGGTTTCATTGTTTAAGATAGTGGGATTATTAAAATGCCATTGGAGTTTATCCGCCGACTACTGGACGCCTTTTTAGTATTTAATTAATATTTGTTTAGCTAAGATTCGTAGTAAGGAAAATGTTTGCTTGACACTATTCACAATATAGATAAAAATACGAGTGAACTTAGCGTTTCCACCATCCAAATAGCTTGGCAAATAGGGAAAATAAGTGATAGATAGCGTCCATTTACAAAAGTAATGATTGACATGCCTCTAGGGACTCATGAAAAATTGAATTTATTAGGTGTGAAAACTGCACAGCTAAGTAAATATTGATTACATACTGTCAATACTGATAAAAAGCGTAATGTCATCATAATCCTGATGATTTAGTTAAGGTCTATCTAATCAACCATGACGACTCCTTTAATTTCCCCGATGGTCCGTACAAATATCAAACATGCGTTTGGAGGCTTCTTCAATTTGCCCTCACCTCGGCATGGCCCTTGTCTGAGAACCAAATGGGAATAGATCTGTCTAATTAAATAGTACTGCCCCTGTAAATAAATTATGATAAGTACCATGGGTGTTGGGTGTTGTAACCATGCTTTGCTTCATAAATTTAACGAGACGGTTGCGTCTCTTTAGAATAAACAATTAGAATGCTCAAATTACTTTCAAACTCTTTACCACTCTAAGCTGCCACGCAAGTTACATAATTTAATATTTAAACATATAGGATAGATTTAATGCTGAGAATATAATTATAATAATACCGACATACGTTTTGAACTGGAGAAATCCAATGAGCTATTTATGGCTGCCACGTTTGTAGCGTGTAGAGATTCTGATACTATAATACTTTTAAGGCAATGGAACGTGGGATGTTTAGGAAGGAGAAATATGTAAATATGCTAATGTGTCTACATACTTTAAATTGAAAAACTTGAAGTTTGGGTAAAAAAAACTGACTAAGCGATAATTGTGGCCTTACAAAGTTTTTTTTGTGAGTATCAGGCTATACTAATCATCAATTTAATGTATACTTCGAACCCAAGTTGTCTTTTACACGTGCCTTTAGATAATACATTAGATTATTTTTTTGTATTTGTATACTTAAAGTTAGATGTGTAACTTTCACCTTGCTCAGATTCGAGCTATTAGCTAATAGAATTAGTGACATCATGCTATTAATTTATTGGTTTTTCTTTTTAACATTAAAAAATAAAACAAAGGGTGAAGTTTTGTTTATAAATATTCGTAAAATCTTCTTAATAAATATTTGGGTGTTTTAGGGTATTGCAATATTATGGTTTTACAATTGAGATGATAGACATGTCAGATGTTTCATACCATTTCCACAGACTATTATAGACCAATATATGATACTAGTTTAGGACTGAATTCAATTTTTATAGACTGATCTTAAATAGGTAGTGTAATACAAATTAAATGTAGGAATTAGATGGAAATTCTCCATCCTTCATTCTGGAAATTTGGTCGTAATAATAAAGATTAAATTCTCAAATATTAGTAGGTAATAATGAATATTTCGTACTAATTAGTACAGAACAACGCTCACAACTAACAAAATTCACATTAACACTCATCTTAAATACTTAAACATCTACACTCTAATAAGTTGTGTATTGTAATATACAGCAATGTATGAATTAAAATGATTCACTCCAGCCGTATCCTATATTTAATCTTATATTCATGTAAATAAATAATGATTTACATTAATTATTATTATTTTACTCTTGTATTCAAACCACCAAGTTCGGCTCTATTGAACACATTGTAAATAGTTTGAAAACCTTGTTGGCGTCAAATAAGTTTGCTGTTTATATGTAGTGTGAAAGCTTAAAAATGTTGATATGCAAATTGGAGTAAAATTCTCAATAGTAATACTCACCTCAATTGTTATTATACTTGTATTGTAGTAAGTATTAGATGTCGTGGGAACTTTATGAAAATACTTACAATTAGTTGTGTTTAACCTTTGGAAAATTAATCTCAGTGTGCACAAACCTTTTGAGTTCCAATGAGACAACAATAATGAATGAAGATAACCGAGCTTTCGTTTTAATAATTTAAATAAGTTTGGAAATAATTGATGTATTTCTGTCTGTTAATTCACTGTTTCAAATTTTAAATTCTCACCTTAGTTTGTTAATAACAAATTTTAACAATTCTTAGCTTACGAGTATTGTGTTTTACTTTTACGATTGGTGAATTGGATTGTAAATATACATTGAGACTTTTTTGGATTGACCAACATGTGTTACGATTATGTTTAAGAATTTACTGGTGACAAAATAGTTGAATACTTATTTAGCTTAGTATAGTAGGTGCATGGGGAATATTTATAGAAAATAGAAATAATTAAAATTCTATTGCCGAGTGACTCATTTAGGAATCTTTGAAGAAAATCTTTCTGTTATGAATATTCATCTGAATAAACACGAATGAGCCGAGGTGTTAGTAATTACTTGTGGACCATGAATTCGTTTGTAGCATTTTGTGCCTGTTTTTCCTACCCTTGATATTTTCACTTTGATGTTTTGTCCTCGCACGAATGTTTTTACGGGAAAATAAGCCTTGCAAGACAAAACCATTAAAAATGACGATAAATGAAAATTTCAGAGTCTGAGAATTGACAGGCACAAAATCTCAATATAAATGAAACATGTGCAAGAATGGTTCTTCTTACTTTTGTCCAATATCGCGTTCTTGAACGCTATTGGTGACCAGTTGACTAATTTAAATATATGGTTTTGTCTTGCAGTGGGTAGCTGAAGGATCTCCTACTCATGGCACGCCCGTTAAAATCGAACACAATTTGCAATTCGTACCTACAAATACAAACCCCCAGGAGTTCAAGAAGTTGCAGAAGCAGGTGAGAGTCCATTAGCTCTTTACAAGGTCCATCCCAGCTCGCGTTCCGATTGGACTTGAACTCACTCCAAGGTTTATGTTTAAGATTAAAGAAAACCGGAGGGCTGGCGGTCTCTCGGCTGGACCTCAATCTCAAATTCTTGAAGGCGTAACGTGGGACGAGGCAAGACAAGTATGAGGCTCATGACAATTTTTTCAATTCCTCCATTTGCTCATATCGAGTGGCACATTAAGCAAATGTAGCCTATAGTATTAGTATAAGATTAAAGCTTAAGTGGTATGAGAAGTAGAAGTTGATGAGAGGTTTTGAACAGGATGCGAACATGAGCGGGACCGGCGACCACGTCATTCTAGTTGGAGCAGCTTCAAAGGGCATCATTCAACGGGATTTCCAACATCATGCGGTCGTCTACAAAACTCCATACGCCAAAAATCCCTTCGATGCTGTCACGAACGAAGAGATCGAAGCGTACAGACAGAGCATTGAGAAGAAGAACCGCGGAGATGGAGGTATTTCAGAGCTCAGCGTTCGGCTTAGCTCTCTCGAGGCTTGTGTTTAAAAGTGACTGTCTTTTCTAGATGCCGGTGGCTCATTTGATGACTCGACGCCCCTCGCGTCTCCCCAGCCAGATACGGACGACGACGTGAGAGATGGTGAGTGGGACCAATTCCGACACTTTATCTCTCTGCGACAATTCAATACTTGCTGTTCTAAGCCCTTTCTCACGCTGATGGATTCGATTTGAGGTGGTGGGGTAATATTTATTTCGTGTTTCTTCCAAGCAGGCAGGCCCCGGGTTCTGAAGATTGAGACTAAACAGGTCCCCAAAGCGAGCAAGCCTGAAGTGGTTCATAGCGATGGTTAGTGGACCCTTCATCTCTCTTTCTCATCTCATTTATCTTGAACTTGTGGTGTGGTTTTCCACTTTGATTTCACGCTTCAACTTGTCTCTCATTTGAGCCATGGCATGCAAATATGCATTGTGCTCAGGCATGGAAAATTCTGCTTGACTTGCTTCTCTTTGTTTAGTTCACACAATTAACAAATTATTTGATCGCATGAGAATCTTTTATTTGTATTGCTACTTTTTCTAGCGAATGATTTGCCTGATCCTCACGTTGCTCGATCGAAGTCTGCCAGGTTTCCCAGAGGAAGTAAGTTTTCATAATGCCTTTCATTACGTAAAACATAACTGTTTATAGACGAAAAAGTCGGATCGTTCTATTTTTATTGAAATTTTAAAAATGCATGAATTAATTCAATCCTTTTGCACACGTGGTCGTCCTTTGCTTCATTTTCATAAAATTCCAGCGGAGGATCGAATTCGTCAGAGACGGTTCTCAGACTCTGAAAAAACTCCTGGGGGCAAAAGTGAGTTTCGACAAACAACGACTTTTTTATATATTAATATTTGGCATGAATTCTTTTAGTAGAGTTGAAAATTTTCTTTTGTACGTGTTAGCTTGATACATTTATGTTCTTAGTAATGCAAGAATGCTCTGATAGTTAACACTGAATCTGTTAGTATAGTCATTAGTTTTTATAGACGAAATTTCTTGCGGCATGCGATAAATTTTTTTTTATTTAAACAATTGGCAGATGTAAAAATTTGGCAGAGCGTGGATATGAATTCAATTTGGTTGATTTATTAGTTGAGTAAGGTATTGATTGAATGTCTTAGGTGATGGAGCCGTGAATGGAGACGACGCCAGGGCTCACCAAGGAGCCTTTTCTCAAAGCAGCAAGGAGGTGAGAAAAGATAAAGAATTGCTCTTGAAAGAGATGGAGATCAAGAATGACTTTGAATGAGCATATTTTTGATTAGGGCTCCCCGACAAAAGATATTTCAACTGAAGATTCCTCCTCGAAGGCCGCCGAGAAGAAGAAGAAGAAGAAAGGCTTGAAAACCCCGTCCTTTCTCAAGAAGAAGAAGGAGAAGAAGAAGACGTCAGATTCTTAGATGATTGGAATTAAGACCCCTTCCCCCTTAGTTGGCTTCTACTCGACTCTCGTCGACAATTATTGGTGTTCTCTATTTGTTCTCGTAAAAGCCAGCTTCCTATTTCCTACACAACTGAATGAGTGCTTTGAAACTTGCGAGCGGAACGAGATTTTTTTTTAAAAAAGGCAGCATAGGATATCCCTGGTATAATTTTATTACCTAGTTAATTTCTGCGAAATGCAAAGGAGCATATTTAATAACTCTTTTATAAAGTTTTTTGCATTGTGCTGCGAGTAGAAAACGAAAAAATAAATCGGCACCTTTCTCTCCTCTCAAAGGCTGCCGTGTGTGCTTTATATAAGTTTCCTCCTTAACTTTTCTATCTGATTGTGAGTCTATACTATATACTTATTATTATGTGTAACGAATATAGTATACACGCTACATGAACATTTAGTAGAGACTTTTTTGTAAATGGATGTGAGAGAACCGTTGTTATACATATATATATATGATATAGAAACATCCTGGGTTTCATTTTATTTTATTTAAGGATCTGTCGTGAAACAGGGGTAGAGTATTAGCTAGCTACATTTTTATTACAACCATACCTTATATACATATATATCCCTCTGTACAATATGTTACGAGTATATATATATTTATATGAGTCTACATGATATTTAAATCATGCGTGAATTCGAGGATTATATAATTGTCCTGGATATCGTTTTCTGCTTCCTCCTTGCCTTCTATCTTTCTGGCCGTCTTTGAAAAGTAATTAGGGCTCGTTTTATATTCAAAGTGATTGTAGCCTGGCAGCTTGTTAGAACCAATGGAGTGATTGTAATTGTGCTCGGGTCGAGACATTGAGATCTCTCTTTAAGCTTTCTCTTTTGAGCATCGATTATCCTCATAAAGCAATCATTTATATGGCCGCCTCCCGGATTGACTCTTGCTATTAGAAAGAGATTATGCAACCTTATCTTTCGCACCAGAAGGAATCGATTACAAAATCTATTACCCTACGCTTTACAACGACTCCACCATACATTTTAATGACGACTATATGATGTACTTGTATATATATATATATTAAACTATATTAAATGGAAATGAAAATTCCTGTTCACATTCTCCCCACTAAAATTACATGAAAACGTAAGAAGCTTTAAAAAATTTATATATTTTTATTATTTTATGTAAGTTAAATACCCAACTCGAAATGAAATGACAAAAGAGACGAACGTGCCTCAACTCTAAAGAAGTATGATTCATTCTGGGAGTGTTTTATTTCTAATTACTCAGCAAGGCAGCAGCAGTAGTGTCACATACATTGCAGTTTAATCCTATGAGGAAGCAGCGATGATTGCCAATTCAAACGACTCTTGACCAGGAAGAGCCACCAAAAACCCTTTTCTTGGCCTATTTTACGAAATGTACGTATCCACTCAAACTTACAACTCTTAGGCTAGGCAGATTCACAAATAGGTTATTTCACTATATCGTATTTATTGTTACCTTTTCTATCATTATTAAGTTTATATAGAATTATGAATAAGTTTTTGAAACTCTGTTATTTTTGAAAGAGTTCGGCATCCTAAGCAATATTGAGTAGCTCCTTACAGTATGACGTTTGACTTGGATTTGCACTTGATCATTTTTTGATTGATAATGAGTAAGAGACCATGTGAGTTCTTTCTAATTGTAAAGACAATGTTTTTCATTTTTCTTGAGACAAGCAATGCAAAAGCATCCTACTTACTTAACACCAAGGAATAGAAAATAAAAGGAAATGGATGAATGCAGCCTCTTTGAACTCCACTCTCTTTTTTAAAAATAATCTTTTTTGGTAAGAGAATTGAAAGTAAATGTTTAAATGCAGATACTTGTTACACATATATTAATATATTATGTATGTATGCATAAATAGATGAGGACTGAAACCAAGTATATTAAAAGAGTGAAAGGAGAAGCATATTAGCTATAAAATGCCCCACTACTTGTTATACATATTATATATATATATTAATTCTTTTCATAAATTTAATGTAATTGTTCGATTATTAAAGGTGAAATTGAAAATAATGAAAAATATAAATTATTATAATTTGCACGTTTGACATTATATATTATTATTTACCCTGAAGGAATTTTACATGCATACCTAATTAGATTGCAATTATTGTTACACACGTGGCTACCTAATTTAAAATGAGATGAAATTACAACTAAACACTGATATTGTTAAGAGATAATTACTTATTCCTAAGGACAAATTACTTAATACGAACTATTGAAGGAGCAAATACAGAATAAAAAAATAGGAATGGAGAAGGGATATTAGATTAGAAAGAAATGATATTTTAGGCGTGGTTGTGAGCGAGGCGTCGGGAACGACGGTGGAAGATTCGATGAAAGGAAGGGAAGTAGCAGCGTAGATTGTGAAGTAGCTTAAAAGACTTCACGAGCCTAAGAATTCACCAGGTTGTAGAGGAGATCCCGTTGGATTTCTCAGATCTGCTTTCCTCTCCTTTCCTCTCAACTCCGATTTTCTAAAAAGGAAAAGAAAGTCTGCTCAATTTGTAGGCCACTGCACAGTTCGGCTTTGCAATTTGACTCTCAAGAGAAAATCTTTTGTGGTCATTTGAATTCGGATGAAATGGAAAATATTTAATGTAAGGACTCGCCTGGTGGCGGTTTGTGTGCGTGTGTATGCGTTCGTGTGACCTGCTTACATCTTGTAGAAAAACACTCTTTGGTCTTCACTGCTCGCACACTTGGCCTTTAGCATGGGGGATTTTCGCCAATATTTCAAAGATATTTGTCTCATCTCGCCTCATGAGTCTAGATGTATTTTGGGAGTTTGATAGTGTGGAAACCCTGTGCGGCACTCGTGTTACTCAATTGTTAGTAGAGGCTCCAGAGTTTGAACAAGTGTAATACTCTCAACTGGCTATCTAATCTCCTATTGACTCCGCTCTACTAGTGAATATTTCTTGGATCGGTCACCTCGAGTTCCCCCCGAAGTGCAATAAAGTTTGGAGAATGAGAGCTCAGTGTGTCTAGTCAGATGGTCCTTTGGGACCAAATGGGCTCATGATACTGAAGGGCGTGGCGGGTTGGGTCTCTCGCCCTACGCTCGCTCCAACTCTCCTGCTCGCAACACCGAATAATTCTTTGAAAGGGGGGACGGGAGGTTGGGATTCTCCCCACCTGTGGGAAGAATATGAAGTGGGAAAGTCTTTCTTGTGGACCGTCACTGCGTGGCTTGTGTGTCCGCCTCCATCCATCAAACATGCTGGATTCGTTTCTCTTTCTCCGACATGTCTATTTATCTCTGTAATCAAAGCTCCTCCAAAGGATGTCCTATTGGCAGGAGAACATTTATGCTTTTATCTACAGCTGAACGACTTCGTACACGACTACTACTTTAACTACATCAACTAAAGCTTATGGATGAATAAAAGAGGTCTCTCAGACCTATTTTGCTTTCTTTCAAACTCCATCATTTGACATGACTTCTCATCCCGAGAAGATCCATTTCAACACCCCGAGAAAACACTGGGGAGCCAAAGAGGAGTCTATTAGCCCAAAAATGGATTTTCTCACACTTCTCATGGGTGAGGTTGGTGAGGTCTTGTTTCCTCAGGCCCGCACGCGAACGCGTCGAAGAAACCATCAATTGTGTCTTATTTCGAGATCCAGGATCGGGCCTTATACATATAGTGCTCATAGGTTGCTTCCGCTCGCCATTCCCACTCGGCCCCATCTCATCGCTCCGCATCTCTCCAGAGGAAGTGAAAAATTAGAAAGGGCTCTCAGCGGAACATTTGGAGGAAATTTAAATATGCTAGGACCTAATTACGACTTCATCCTGGAGCTCGGAAGTCGCTAAGTACATACTTGTGTAGGAAATTCATTTAGTGGGATAAATCGAATTAGGAAATTGAAAGTTCATCTAACTCGATCCTTCATCCGGTGGCTCGGGCTCTCAGGTCTCGTAAAAGTCACTTTCCTCCAATTATCTCCAAATTGATTTGAAGAACAGCCTCGCCTTCTCAAGACTCACTCGCCCACATTAAACAGAATGGAGATGAATCAATCAGCGACAGAGATGTGTTTAAGTCCTATTTAAATAATTCCATTTATCACGTGATGGGGGGATATGCGAGGTCCGTGTCACTTCCATTCGCCAATTTCCTCAAGGGGCTCTGTCCATGCGGCATGTATGAGCCAAAAGCCTCGGAGGCAAATCCTCGCTTTCAGGGCGAGGGTTGTCCATATGAAGATGGTTCGCATAAAGCAAATTGTAATCACCTTTCTCTGCCCGTCGGCTCGGAGTCTACGACGCTCACTTGGAGAAAACTCGCTCGCCGTCAGAGTCCTATGAATAGTGGGAGGAAGAGCCTAGTTGGGACGAAAGCTACGAGTTGAACGAGAGATCCTGGCCTCGCTCCATGCTAGAACGGTTTTTAATATCGTGGTGATGGACAATCGGAGATTGACTCGGCCCCCGCTGGAAGTGAAAAGGTGAGAAAGAGGCTCGGAGTATATCAAGAGGGGCTTACCTCGGGGGATTAGGTAGTAGAGACGAGGGCGGTCGAGCTGGAATGGAACGAAGGGTTCAAGAGAGCTCCTGGCTCACTGACGAGTAGCTCCCGGTCGCAATGGGACTTGATGGGGTGACGGCAATATTTAGTGCTTGCACCGCTGTGACTGTCATCGACTATGAGGGAAAGCCTTTGATTAACACTTGGAAATTGAGCCGTGGTAAGGGCCGGAGTCTCCCGAGAAGGAATACGGCGGGATGAGGGCAAAGTGAGGGAGGATGATAATTTTCCCAAGGGGAATCCCATGGGAGTTCATCGCTTTATTATCTCCCTCTTTCCTCTTTTTTCCTCTTTTTAAAACTTCGTTTGGTTTTTGGAGGAAAAGACCTATTTTGTCTCCGCGAATCGATCTCTTACTTGGGCTCTCCTGACGTTCTCCGCCTAACTTAATAGACGAGCCTTCCTTTATAAAGAGTATTCAATTTAGTTATTCTTCCTCTTCCTCAATTACCTCCTCCCTACCAATTTCTGATTTGGACAGACTCGACTTCCTTTCCACCACCAAGTCGAACTATTAAACATCTCAGAATAGTTCACTCAAAAGGACTTGGAAGGAAATCAATTTATATTTCCACCGCGGCTCCTCACACCTCTAATTTTCATCATTTCCATACTTAATAACTGAGCGATGGGGAAATTTCTCTTTCAGACTTCCTCGTGGTCTTCCCACTACATACTTTATTTGTCAAGAGCGGAGATGAACTTGGGTTTCTCACCAGGAATAAAGTTCAATGAGCCTCAATAATCCCATTCCCCTGAACATGAAATTTAATCTCGGCTCAAGTCATTTCCACACTGCGGGTTCCCCTGCGAGCCCCGACTCCTTCACTCACTTATCGCCCGTTTGCGGAAGGAAGGATTGGGGTGATTTGCTCACCTGGGTGAGTCGGGCCAAACGCGGCCTCAGTCCCGGCCGATACTGCCTCTGGAATCTCCCTGGACAACACACACAAATGATCCGAGCGAAGGCCCTGGAAAACAAAAACAAAAATGAAATCCCATTTCCCAACACCCCAAAACCTTGTATGTAGTCAATTACAGAAAGGACGGTTTTCCTCTCTTGACTTTACAACTTTTCCCCTTCTTCACTCACATACATGAGTACATGAAGAGTTTTCCTTTTATTCTTAAGACCCGATCGATCAAAAGTTTCTTAATCACTATATTTCCTAGTGTGAAGGAGTCTCGCGGAGAAAGTCAATGTGGTTCTATTCCCACAAATAAATTAAAAAGGCTCTGCTGGTCTTCTTCCAAACTCACCGCCCCAAGAGATATCTTCCTCTCGCTCCAAATTCGTTTTTTCTCTTTTTTCTCCTGCCTATTTAGCTCCGAACGCTGGCCAAGTCTCTTTGAATCGAAGCAGCCTCCAAGTTCGGAACTATCAATCAATTGCCTTATGAATGAGACCCCGTGATCATAAACAGTAGGATGTAAGAGGAAATAATCTCCTGACTAATAATCAACTCCCTCGTTCGCCTCTGGTTAATCAAGAAGGCTTCACAAGGCGACGACTTCATTTCCCCAAACATCCATGTTCGGCCTCAGCCCTCCATTCAAGACCCAAACATCCATTAGGGACCGTGTAGAATATATGGGGGGTTTTGCGAAAGTTTCCTCGAGCACGGGCTCTTATATTTGAGCTCAATCATTATTCTTGATTTCATCATTGAAGGGGAAAATCACATTGTCGGTTGTTGTAAGTATGAGTATCAAGGTTTGTTTTTTGGGCAAAGGTCTCATGGAGCTGGAAGGCTTCTCGTTTGGATTGAATAGCTTCCATGTTTATAGACGAGCTGCATAAATATTTATGTGTACCTCGAGAACCCTTGCCTAATTAATTCTTTCCACTATACCTAATTTGCAATTCTCAAATTCCCAAATCAATTCAAAGGGGTTAGTGGACGGATAATCAAAAGTGAAAATACTTTCTCTTCTCATTATAAATACGAGTACGTGAGCAAACACATAAACATTTCCATATATGCCAACCAGGAGAGTGTCGAGAGGTTCGGAGGGAGTCGCTCTTCTGGACTGACAGGAGAAGATGAGAAGTCAGAGGGACACTTTTTCCTCTGCCTTTTATTCCAATAGTCAGAGATGAGAGGAGAGAATATGAAAAAAAATGAATAAGCTTGTTATTCTTTCCAAATAGGAACTCAACTTGGTTGATGGACTTTGTAAACCTTCCTATTTTCATTGCCCCACCCTTGGGAGTTCGACTTTCAAAAAAGAAGCACAATTTTTTTCTATAAATTTTTGAACCAATGTTTGCTGGTAAATTGAATTCTTTGAAAGTGGGGAAAACTGGTTTCTCTTTTAAATCCCAAGGATCCTTCACTTCCAGAAACCTCAATCATTGAAAAGTTGAACCAAATGAGTTGAGGGCTCTGGAAGAATCCTCACTCTTTTTGACACTCTTTGAATCTTCAATTAACTTTGCGGGAAAGATACCACTTTCTTATTTCACCGACTCCTAATTTCCACACTTTCCTTTTATGATTCCGATTACCTCACTTTAAATATGATGAGACTGTAAAATTGTAAATTCAGAGTTTGCAGTCAAGAAGTCGAGATCAAAAAGGATTATTGGATTTCACTACTGTGCATTCTACATATTTGAAACTCTAAATAAGGGAAAAATCGCTCCTTTTCAATGATTGTACATGTAAAGTCGTAATAAAGCTTTACAGATACTGTGCACAAAACAAATATATCCGCACACTACGAGTAGCATCAAAGTAGTATTGGAGTTTAATAGCTGTTTATCTTTATACAGTACAGTACCTACTAAATAACTACAAATATTTCTCATTATGGTACTTATAAACAAGATAAAACTTTACATTTGCGTATTGTTTAAAAGCACGAGATGTTTCTCCTTACTTCCAAACTTTATCGACTATTAAGACATTTTACGAGTTAAAGCGAATTTTCTTATGCCTCTATCTTCACTTCTAATTATTTTTAATGATTAAAATTAGAGTGTTAGTTTCCCGGAACATTAGGTTGTGGTTGCTTTTTTAAATCCTCTTTAATCTACACTTTATCCTTATCATTACCTTCATTTTCAATCTTATTGTAGCATATATTTATATATCAATTCGATTGCATAATTGAAACAATAAGTTTGAAAAGGTTCAACAACCAATACTCCCACTTGCTCTCAAACTCGGGAACACAAAGTACAATAAACAAAAATGAGCATTTTATGTAATTTTCTTATTTGCCTTAGTTAAACATTTTGTTGAGTTGTGCGCGATGCTTATTAATAAACGTTGGTTTAGAAAGTTTATATTAATTAGCTAGAATGTACAAGTATTCATAAGAAGGTATTTGGTATAAGGCTATCTATGTCAAAGTTAATAATGATGAACCCTAATGAATAATATTTAAGTACAAGATATAACATATATTAAAAACATGAGGAACATTGTTAATACAAATACTTTGATATGTCAAGGTGTCATAAATGTTCGGGCAAAATGAACCAAAGATTTATGTACGGTAATCATTACCATCATAGGATGTAAATCTTGATAATATTTTTGGTCAAAAACACATGTAGGTAGGTAAATATGAGTGACAAATTATGATGGGTATATTTGTTTATGAGTTATACATAAAACAAACCGGGAGTCTTTCAGAATGAATGAATACAGAGATTAAGAAAAATGTGAAAAATTTCCAGATTTTATAATTAGAAAATTATTCAAATTCCCCCCCGCATATTTTACTAATCAAAAGCTCAACTTGAAAAGGGCCAACCCCTTTTTCCTTATACTCTCAAACATGGAAATTGAATAATCGATTGGTCGATGAGCAACTTGAAAAGCTTTAATGAAATTCTCGCAAACGTGGGGAATACAGGAGTTTCCTAATTTCTAACAACGCGTTTAAGAAAAGCGAACATTGAGTTTAAAAAAGTTGAGTGTTTGTGAGTTCTCGACTTGACAAGGTAATTTACAACATCGCTACTATTATAACACACATGAGAAATTGATATGGATTACACCTAATAATTCATATTTGAAGAGGGAACATTATTCATGTTTCAATCGTTTTCACCGGCTTTTCCTGCTAAAGAACAATAAACTCCCCATTCATTCTCTACATTATGGGTTCGTGTTCCACTAAATATTTTTTATCTTCATTTGATAACAGTTCAATCTACACACTTACCCTTAAAAATATTTTCTGTTGACTACTCAAACTTCAAGTCCAAACTCATCTGTGCACCTCTAAACTAATTTGAGCTTTATTACTATGCATTAGTTAAATGGATTAAGGCCATATAGAAGAGAGGAATAGCTTATTTGTGCGTCTACTAACTTCTTTATACTCGTATATGTATATGTATGTGTGAAGGATGTAGAATGACAAGGTGGATAAGGTTCACTACTCTCACAGGTGGCTTCCTCTTGTTTATTCATCTCGGAGATTAGAAAATGTTAAATGTTTATTGCTCATAATATTGTTATAATCTGATTCGGATAATTAAACGAAATGACTGCTAATTTATGGACTAATGAGTCATGCACATTATGAGCTCACAAGTATGAAATTGCAAACACTGGGTGTTAATAACATTTAGATTATCGCACGAGAAGCATTGAAGCCTTCAAATAACTACCTACTCAAACTCATATGCTTATCGACATAATGATCAAATTAAGTTTGTAAATAGTATTGATACATTCGTGCAGTATGACTACCTAAAGTACTTTTAAAAAGTAAAGAAATATTACAAATAATATAGCAATTCAAAGTCTTAACAGACTGTAAATAAACATTATATAAACTTTTACATATTTAAAAATCATATTTTTTGGGAAAACTATTTGAATGTGAGATTTTTTTTCTTACTTTTGTTATAACTAACAAAGTTTTCTTGATGAAGATTAGAGAAAAGTTTTTGGGTTTGAAATAAAAACAAAAAAAGTTTGCCGAGAAGATTTTAAAATCTAAATAAATTCCTCAACTAAATATTATAACCTAATGTTTGCACAAGATACTTATTTTATGTGTATATGCCATTCATATATACATAACTCTTCAAGTTAGTAAATATAAATGTACTTGTTTAAACATGAGTCAGGATTGTTGAAATGCTAGAAATCATGAAGGAACAGTTCATATATCCAAAAACCTATTATATGTTTCCTTATAATGAATATTCAAATACAATGGAATACAAGTTTATAATCTGTAGAGAACGAAGTAAGCTACGTGAATTCCATCAAATGTTCATGTGCGAGTGACACTTCATCTTTGAACCCAATGAAATGAAGAACAAAGGCAAATGATGGTAGTTCTCATATCTAAAGTGCGGATGTTTCACAGAATGTGCGCTTTGAAAAGTTGTGAAGTTACCTTTTTAACACAAAAGTAAATCTCTTTCTTTGATCTTAAAAAGTTGTGAAAAAGACCTTATCGTTAACTTTTTAAAACTCATTAAATAAGTTCTAATTACGCGGAGAATGGAACAGAGTTCGTGCGGATTTCAAAATTCGGCTCCTTAAGATCAAAATTAAACATGACGAAGTTCATTATTGGAGTTAGAGGTCTGATTTAGCAAAAAGTGAGACGTGTGCCTGGGCAGAGGAGATGAAGTGGAGGGGTCAAATTTGAGTATTGAGTCGGAAATACTCAACATGGAAGTATTAAAGTATCTTATCATCAAACAATGGTTCATTTTGCGCGTAGAGGAATCAAAATCACATCAATTAGTTGGGCGGGTTTGGAGGCCTGGCACGAAGCATCAGGGTTCCCAAAGAATTGATTTCGATTTGGCAAAGAGGGGGAAAAGAAGTCTGTTTGACTTTTGACTTACCTCCGAAAGTCCCGGCTCCAGCAGGCGTAGATGACTGTAAGAGAAAAAAGAGTTTGAGAGGGAGTTCTGGAGAAGTATATGTTATGTGCTAGAGGGGCCAGTTGTGCCTTTCTTTCCTAGAACGATCGAGCGAATGATCGAATGATATTTGGTTAATTACACAGAGATGGTAATTCCAATACAATATGGCTCTGGACTCCTGGAACTCACAGAGGAATTTTTCATCTCTTTCTCCATAAATTGGACTTGGGCTGGTCCCCAAGACGAACGTATGTAGAGATAAGGGGAGTTTCCCTGGTCCTTTCTCGTGCAATTTAGGGAAAATTCGCCCAAGTAGGAAAATGAGGATGTTGAGTGAAAAACCTTACCAGGATTCATTCCGGAATTCATCCAGCCCAGCCATGTAAAGATGTCAGGGAGGAATTCTAATTCATTTAGACAAGTGCTGCAGAAGCCTTGGAGGAGATTGGTAATGAAGAACGGGAGCCAGCAAACAATGAAGACTCCCATGACAATGCCCAAGGTCTTGGCGGCCTTTTTCTCTTTCGCGAACTTGGCCAGCTTCCGGCTAATGCTAAAGTTCTTGACGTTCTTGGGGGCAACTCGGACCGAGGAGTTGTTCCGCTGACTCCCGTTGTCACTCTGTGTGTTCAGGAGCGACACGTGACAAACTTCAGTCTCGCACTCCTCGTTCTGGATCGTGACGACTCTTCTCGGTGGCTGAGACACGGAGTGGGCTCGTCCCTCGTTTGTGCTCGCCCCGCCACCGCGGTGGATCCGGAGCGTCATCTCCACGTCCCCGTCCGTGCAGACCTTGGAGCCGAGCTTGAGGCTCCTCGTCGTCTCCACGGCCGCCCTGTATATCTTGTAGTACGTGAAGACCATGACGACTAGCGGGCAGTAGAAGGAGATCATGGAGGAGAACAGCAAGTAGCCCAGATCCTCGGTGAAGGGGCATTCGTAGGAGTTGATGGGCGACGTCTGCACGGCCCGCCACCAGAGAATGGCAGGGAAGGAGATGAGACTTGAACAAACCCACACGAGGGCAATAAGAAAGCAGGCTCGAGAGGTGCTCATTCTAGTCGGATACGTGAACGGATCCGTGATGGCCCAATACCTACCCAATCATGATAATTTGAGCCTCCGACTTTTACAAGGATGGAGCTATGGGATGGAGCGACGAGATAGCTCTCTACCCATCTCATGTTCATGCGAGAAAGGCATTAAACTCTGAGAACTTTTAAGACTTTTAAAACCAATTTGCTCACCTGTCTAGTGAAATTACACAAAGGTTGAGAATGGAGGCGGTGGAGGCCAGGACGTCGAGGGAGCGCCAAATGTAGCACCAATACTCTCCAAATATCCACTTCTTGTCCGTGGCTTCGAAGATGGCCTGAAAAGGCATGACGAGGAGGCCGACGAGGCAGTCGGCCACGGCCAGAGAAGTAATGAAATAGTTCGTCACTGAGTGCAAATAGCGTTCCCGAGCCACGGCGAGGATCACAAGGGAATTCCCAAAGATCGTGGCCGTGGAGAAGAGGAACAAAACCACAGCGAGGTTGGGATTCGTGAACCCTGGGACCTCGATCTCCGTCTCGTTACTCATGGAGTCATGGCGGGAGTCGTTGTAGTCCGTCGTGGACTCGGTCAGCTCCTCCATCGTCCCGTAGTTCATGGCTCGGAGATGGATGTGGGCACAAGGGGAACGGGACTCGAGTCCTGACCTCTCAGGCCCATGATGGAGGGACCCGAGTCTTGGCAACCCGTGAATGGGCTCTTTCTCCCCAACCGCACTCAGCCATTACTCAGACTCCAAACACCATCAAGAGCAGACAAATAAACAGCGGAGCACGGACGGGTTGGAACTGAGGCAGGAAGAGAGAGTTTATCAGCCGTGGAATGAAGGGCATCGGTGAGGACAGAGGGATTTGGCTTATCGCTGATACACACGGCCTGTTGATTGTCCACTCGACCGAGAGAGTCGGAGGGTCTTAATGGAGTGGCCAGTCCGGGCTAAGCTGTTAATGCGGACTGTCTCATAATAAAATACGGGTTGATAATGAGCTTACCTACGCTTCTCCTCCGTGGCTTAGTGTCGGGCGGGGCTGACAGGGGCTGACTGGAGGCTCGGGAGCTCTCAGGTCTGCAATACCTCGGAACGGACCTACGGATTTCCCACAACTCTGCACAAACGCTCGAGGTCTGTGTGGCGGGCGAGCCGCGTTCGCCTTCCCACTGACACTCTGCCCCCGAGAGCCAACGTGGTCCTGTGGCCCAACTTCGTCGCTGTTTATCCCCAGAGTATTTTGGATCCACTTGACTCATGTGTTAAAGTAAGCAGAGCGGTCTTGGCTCCTTCCGCTCCGTTCTCGGACTGGTCCCGAACTCCCCGGACCCGGATGTTAATAAGTCTCCATTCGTGAGGAGCCCCTCTCCACCTGTCAAATGGGCCTCCACGAGGCAGGTCCGACCTGGCTCCGATATCTCATCAACTCCCCGCTCCCACCACGACACATTCCTAAATGACTTCAGCTTATTTTTCTCAAAGAAAATATGGCTCGCTGTATCGCTCCTCATTCCACCAGACGAGAGATACAGTTTTCAGAACATCTTTCACGGTCACCAATTTGGTTTATACAGCTGCCGATGTTTGTTGATGTCAATCCACTCATGTTATGTGCCTACCTCCGAAGGTAGGAACAGATGGCGAGGAATGACTCATTCCTCTTTCACAAATCGCATAATTGAATGGAGCGACTGGCGGGTTCCACACCTACCTGCCAAGGGGGCCCAATTCCTCCCCGCTCTGTTTGCCCAGGAACGGGGGGAGTGGGAAATCTATCGAGCAGATGATTAGAGGAAGACCTTTATTACAAACGTCACTTAATATCCAAATCTCGCCCGATTTCATATCTCATATCCCTGATTATCCAAGCATTTATTCCCCGCTTCCTCTCACGACTCTCAAAGTCAGAGAAATGAAGAAATATCTTTTGAAATTCCAATTTAATTCCAAAAACTCCACCCAGCTTCCGAAGCTCGCCGAACTATCAATAAATTTAAGCGTGGCCCGGTTTGTTTGCATAATATTCAAACCTGACCCCGGCTCGACACTCAGGGCCTCAAAATTGAGTCTCCCAAAGGGGGAAAAATACGAGTTTTGTATTTCCACTTTATTTCCCTCATTCCACTATTTTCTTTCCAGTCCAAGTCAGTCACTCACTACTTTCCCTTTATGACTTATAAGGAGACCCAGATGAGGGCGGCGGGGAGTGGCGAGCCTCCCTTCGAAAAAATTTACTTTCACCTGTAATCTTCGCCATCAACTCTTTTATTGAGAAAGGAGAAACATTAAGAGGACTAATCAAATAATAATTTCGCAACTACACCAATGGAGCATGAAATAAGCACTCAAACAAGTCTGGAATTTTCCTCCGTCGGCGAGAAGAGGAAATTAAAATGAAGCTCTGCCATTCTTTGTTCCTGGAACAGGGCGAGCTGAGGTCGACAGGCTCTTAATAAAACTCGAATCACTCGAGCCCAAAGCCCTCTGCATTTGATATCGCAATGATGAGTTTTTTCTTGAGAAGGTCCTTTGTGGGGTATTCGGGCAGAATGAGTTGGTTGAAGCACGTGTGGGCTTCCGGGAGGTTGTCTTCTCGCTCTCGCATCCTCGACACCTGCAAGGAGCACGAGGTGTGAGCGGAGTTTCCTCCGTGGGCCACCAGTACCTTGAAGTACATTTCTCCCATGCCGCCAACGGGGATCCGATCGCTCCCGGTCGTGAAGAGGAGAAACTTCTTTTGGAGATCCAGAGGCAGAGTCGTCAGCACGTTCCAAAAGTCCCTAAAACCAACCAAGTGTCTAAGGACCAATTGGGTCAATTAAGACTCCTGACTAAGAGAGCTCAACTAATATTTGCTCCTTCTCATTAAATGTGGACTTTCTCTGCTGAGGAGCCCATGGAGTCTTGGGACTTTCCCCGATTGGTGTCTGAGATTCTCTTACTGAATGACTCGATCATCCGGTCGGTACTCGTCGTACTCCGTCACTTTTCTCAGCTCGTGGAGGTCCAACGTGGGAGATCCGCACACGAGCATCTCCACTTCCTCGGGTCGCAGCATCTGCACGGAATTGATATGCTTCATTACCCCAGACCCTCAATATCTCAAAAGGAGACATTGGGAAGAAATAGGACTTTTATCCTCTCCTTCCTCAACATTGAGGAAACGAACGGGGTTCAGACAAGATTAAATTTTATCTTTTGTCTCATTAACTCTTCTCCGTTCATAACAGCGAGCAGTGCGGTGAGCATTGGAGAACTCCATATCTAATCTCTCATACTATGTTACCTAATGTTTTACAAAATGTATGATCCTCACTCACTCACAAAGATTATTACAGGCTATTACAATCAAGTCAATTGTAAATTTTACTTGGACATGTTTTATTGGAAAAAATATGGACTGGGCAATTAAACACAAGAAAAATTGATTTCCTTCTTTTTATAAGAAAGTATATATGTACTTACAATTTCTTATATACATATAACCAGTACTAGTAACTACAGTATTTGTCATACAAGACTCTTCTTTAAATTTTACTCAACTAGGATAAAATCAATTATTGTTTTTTTTACAGTTTGACATTTTCATTTAACTATTCACAAGTAATATATGTACATAATATACGTATATAATATAAATATAAAAGTCAAGTACTACCTAATGATAAAAATTTTCCATGGGGATTCTTTTTTTATAAACTTTGAAAAGGTCAAATTGAAATATCAGGAAACCGTTATTTTAAATCTCTTTTATACCGAGTATGTATATGTAAATTTGAAATTGATTTTTTGCCTCAAAATGAAATCTGCAGGGATGAGCTTAGAATTCTCTTAAACTTAGTCCAAACGTTCCCAAAGACTCAAAAGGGATTGAAAGTAAATTATTGATTGGAGATTTATCCTTCAATCTTATCTCACACATCGAGATTGAAAAGATTTGACCGAGATGTTATATGCACCAAAAAAACAAAAGCTTTAAATTTGTAACAACTTGGGTACTTTGGCCATAGAAAGAGATGAATTTATTTTCCTAGTATAATTCATCAGAACTTCATTCAACTAGAATGAGTTTCAAGGTTTATGCATTTATTCCCATTGGAAAACTGCTAATTATCGGATAAGCCATTTCGCCTCACAGCCAACTCTTGTAGGATTTTAACAAAAGTTATTGATATTACACACACACTCACTCAGCCAGTCAGTCAGTCCTTTTAGTTCTACTTTTAGTATTTAAAACAGTCGCATTGCGCTTGATTAATTTTCACTCCTCGGGCAGTTTAAACAACTTTTCATATTCCTTTGAAGGAAATTTTGAAAATACTTTCAATCAAATTGGTTGGGTTAAATTTAAAACATCTGTTCAAGCTTTTGCATTTTCAATCCTCACAGTATTTGCTAATTGTTTTACTTGCAATCCTTTTATTGTAGTTACTTATTGTTAGTGTATTAGGCTCTGCATTTTATCTGTTGGTGGTCTCGGTGTTTTATTATGCCTTTTAATTCTATCACTTATCATATATTCAATTGAGCGATTTGTGATAAGGGGACGATGAAAAGTGGAATCATCATAATGATTAGTAAACATTCAATAGCTCACCCCCACCTTGGTAATTTGAGGAACTTTAGAGGAATACATTGGGTCGAGTAAAAGACTAATCAGTAGCACTAAAACTACTGAATATCGAGAAAGGAATGTTGAAGTAATCTTCCAAATTGCCGTGGTTTTCTAGGATTTGAGAAAGGCAACTACAAAGATTACGACTATAATAAAGATTACGCGAATGGCATAATTGAATCAGGTGATTGCTTCCTTGGTTTGCCTCATTAAAGTTTCATGTAACGTTGAAAAAAACATGAAACAAGATCACACATCGAGATATTTAGTATGACGCAATGATGGCCAATAATGAGACGAGGTTGAGTGAGTTATTGAAAAAGGATCTTTGCGAGTGAGAAAGTGGGAATGTGCGGGTGGAGAAGGGAGTCCTTACGATCAATGCGTTCGAAGCAGTGACGGAATGGAAGCCGAGATAGAAGGCTCTGAACTGAGCATAGATCGCCGTGTTGAGGACCCAATCCAAGTAGAGTCTCACGTACTCCTCCCGGTTCCCATTGGTGACGATGATGTGGTCCCCGTTCTCCTTCAGATTGTACGTCATAATCCGGTTGTATTCTTGCAAAGAGGCCTTCAAAGTCAAAAAGAGATCTCAAGCCGACTGGAGATTTAATAAAGGATATGTTTGCTCTTTCGTGGGAAGACCTGAAAGCTGAGTCCCATGTCTTCCTCCACGCTCCCTTCGTATTTGATAAGCTCCTTGAGCCCATGAGCCACGTCCTACAGGATGGAGAGAAGGGTTGAATGGGAAGTTCAATAGGTTTCGGATCTATATGTACGGATGTGTATTCCAGGGGCTTTCCACTCACTGGCATAATTTCAGCGAGATCCTCAATAGTGGGGTCTCGCGTGACCCCGACGGCCGCACTATCCATTGGAGGAACAACTGGGGGTGACAGCAATTTACGGTAGCAAATCGAGGGGAAATGAAGATCCAAGATAATTGAGTTGTAGACGGCCAGGCCCATTAAAACTCCTGAAATCACAAGGGCGACGGAGAAAACTCATTAGAATTACGAGAAATATGTACGGAAGTTTGGTCTGAGGTTGTCGCGAGAGCCTTGACTGGCTCTCCTTTGCCAAATGGAAAACTCGGGCTATACCTATAAGGTTGTACTCCCGTAGACTCCCTTGCTGGGCCAGACTGAACCAGTAGCAACGTGAGTTCGGGTAGTAAACAAACATCCCGTACTCGGGCTGAAAGTGAAACATTCCGTATTTTCCTTAATACCTCTCTGTATATCTTAGGGGTTCTTAATATTTTTGGCAACTTCATCTTTCCTGCCAATGTGAATTGAGTTCTAAAATAGGAAGTCTGAAGGATTAGTTAGCCTAAGTGAGTCTCCGGCGGACTTGAAGGAAGGACAACTCATTGGGAAGGATGAGGACGTGAATTATGCAGGTGAACCAGAGGTTTCGGAGGCAAACCCTTGACCGGAAATGTGCATGTAAACCAATCTTTATTGAGTTATTGATTTTCTTAACGTGGTGTCCTGGGGAGATTACTTGAAAAATGTCTCGGATCAGGAGGAGGAACCATTCCTTGGTTAGGCCGCCCATATCAAGCCCGGGTTCCCCGACGAAGGAAACGCGAAGCTTCTTCTTCAAGTCCTTCTGCTTCGTGGCAATCTAACACCGAAAACAAGGCTTTTACATCTCTTGGCTCAAGTGTCGAATGAAATTGAGTCTTTGGCCTGGCAAGGCTGTTGTCAAAGCTTTGTTTGTTTAAATAAATGAACGAACTTCCTTGAGCGAATCTCCGACCAAGTGATTCCTCCGGACGTTGATGTTGAGAAAGAATATGTCAATTTGAGGAGTTTGGTGTCGAGCCACTTTGGCTACGAGCGATCGTCTAGCCACGAGGATCATTTGATGCTCCGCGTCCTGCATTTCCACGCCGGCTTTTAGAACCGAACGAGACGAGGGAAGGGGGATAAACCTTAGTGAGGATGATTCTTTTAGCCAGAATGCTTAGCATGAAGGGATATTGACAATAGGAGAACTGGCCGGGTCTCTCGGGGCTCTGCCACCTCCAGTACTCCTGCATCAAGTCCACGTGGTCCAGGGCGCTGTTGTAAAACTCGGAGTAATGAAGAAGAGCCGGTTGGTTCCCGTTGTTTGCCGCATCTAATATGATTGTGAAAAGTTAATTAAGGACTAGAACCTTGGGAGAGCGTTACTTAAAAGTGCGAGGACACGGGCAGCCGCAGGAATCCACCACTTTGATTTCGAAAGAGGTGGCAGGCTCCTGTCAGAAGGCGGAAACTGACGAATCGTTACGAATTGGGTGAGCTGTCTCACAAGTGTCCTCAAACGTCCAATTTCAAGGCTGCGAACATAAAAGGAAATTAGTATTAGATTAGAAGAAATACAATTATGCTAAATTCCACTTTCTGGTCGAGTCACTCGGGAGTCGGTGACATTATAAGGTTATGATTTCCACTTGTCATTCATGTTAAACTTTTCAATTTGCCTCTCCCACAATACAGCCAGTCTTACCAAACAAAATTAATTATTATTTTTCCTAAATTATTGACTTTAGAAATGAAACGTACACTAATTCCAAACATGCATTTTGTCTGGTGATTTTTTTTTAGTAAATGCACATAACATACCCAAGTAACATAGCCCTTTAAAAATATCTAAAGCATAAATGCCTTGGAATAGCTAAATTACTATACATTTAACTTATTCCAAATAACGAGAGGTCCAAACTATTCGCAACTCCGACGTTGTTGCACGTTCCCCAAAATTGTTGCAAAGTTCCCCAAATTTGACCAACTAATATCATTTAACTAATGATATCTAGTAAATTACGTCGTCGTTTAAATTACCCTATGTTATAGAAGATGATCGAAATATCGTCCTTCCAGTTTCTAGCAATTTTGCACTCTTCTTCTAAAGTTCTCAAAGACGTTCCTCAACATTTCTGGAGTTATTGCCGCTTCTCCGCTTTCGATGTTTTCTTGTAATTGTTCAAGATCTTGTGAATTATTCGAATATGCATGTTCATTTTTGAGATAAGGCCAAACAAAAAAGTCTGGTTGAGTCAAGTCAGGAGATCGCGTTGGATGTAAAATCAGTATTCCTGCAAAATGGGCATTTAAAAAAGCCATTGCTTCAGCGGATTTATGAGGACTGGCATTGTCTTGCTGGAAATATATCCTCCTACTTGAGGCAAGAGGTACGTTGTCAAGAAAGGCTTCTAGAATTTGAAGATATTTTTCTGTGTTTATAATTCCAGTAAAGAAATAAACAAATCCTCGATCTTGAAATTGCCCACCAAACTCCAAACTTTTGAGGAAACAATGTAGCCTATAAAATTAAAATTTATAAATTTAATTTCATAATTAAGCTTTTAAATATTCACGAAATGAATTCTTAGAATTAAAAATTAAACTTTACCTCAATATGTCGATGAGGATTCTCATCTGCCGACCAACGGTTCTGAGACTTCTAGATAACCGTTTAATTGAAACCATGATTCATCAGTCCAATACATTTCATCAGCTTCTTCAAGTGATGGTGAAATATGAGTCAAAAACCATTGACAAAAATCAACTATTCTTTCAAAGTCAACGTCTTGAAGTTCATGTGTGACTGAGATCTTGTATGGCTGCATTTTTAAATCATATTTTAAAATTTTTCTTGCTTATGACCTGGAAACTCCACTCTGGAAAGCTAATCTTTTCATTAGTTTTTGGGCTTACAATCATTGCTGCTTTAATGTCAGCGATTTTATCGGTGGCCAAAACACGTTTGACTCCTCTCGGTTTCTTATTATGCAAACTTCCCGTTTCTTTAAATTTATCATACAATCGCGTAATTGCTGAATTAGTTGGTCCAACTTTCCCTACAAACTCAACTTCAAACAAATCTCTGACTTGATTAAGACTTCTTGTACGATGTAATTTTCAATAATGAAAATCCTCTCATTAAGTGTAAAAAAATTGGGTGCCATTTTGGAAATGAAACTAAGTTTATTATAAAATTTACAAGCCATTATAATAAACGACGTAATTTACTAGATATTATTAGTTGGTCAAATTTGGGGAAACTCGCAACAACGTCGGAGTTGCGAATAGTTTGGACCTCTCGATAGTTATAGTATAAACTATTTAATGTACCTACATATAGGAGTATACAATATTTTATTGAGTGGATTTATTTAAATGGTATATATGAGTATTATATAGTATATTTGTATTATTTGGACAATTTGAAATAATATTGTACTAACATCCGAAACCAATGGACGATCATTTGGTGTTCTGTATTTGTCATTGATGTAATGTGGCGTAGAACATGTGCGAGGACTGTGTATGACGATTGAGCCGTAAAAATAGGATTTTGAAGAATTACAAACAAAGCTCGAACTTTATCTTTGGCATATAATCTGGAAAAATAAATACGTTCCTATTAGTTCACAGCCGTTAAGCTCAAAGGTATTAGGTTTAATTGCAGAGTGTATAGTGCAATTATTTTGCAAAAAAACGACATATCCATCTTTCAGTTACGATTAGTATTAAAGTAAAAACGAGCTTCGGGAGCGCAACTTTCGGATCTGGGATAAAGGAAGCTGACATTATTGACTTTCTCAACAAGTTTACTCACTCCTTATGTGTAAGCTCATTTCAAAGGCCAAGAAATGGAGTATTTATGTGCCAGATAAATATTACATTGTAGGGCTTTCCTTCCATTTATCAGATAAGTAGATAAATCCGGATTTGGGGTAATATTGAAAAATGGACGTTTACCGTTCGTGTAACGCTAGCACAATATATTATTTGTCGGGTTCATGGGGGTTACACATTTGTTTTATGTATATATGGGGAAAAGATAAAAGATGTCAAAGATTAACTTTCAGCCCATTTACTCTATGAACATCTTGTTTTCAAATTAATTGAGTAGTTAAGATTGTCCAATAGAAATAAAAAAAAGTTGTTATTGTTGGAATATTGAGTGACGCCACCAGAGCCAGGAGTGATCCCAAACGGTTTGGAAATGAAGGCTAATGTTACTATTTAGATTGGTAGTGCATTAAGCTCGTGGTAGTGGATCGCGTTGTGAGCGTTTTTTTAAATATGAAAATGGTTAGAGACTGAGCGAGGTAGCAGGTGTGATTTAGGTTGTAATGAAAGTCAATACTTTTGTTTTTCGTCCAAGAGCGAATTTACAATTGATTTGAGGACGGTTTTCTGAAGAATGGTCGGCTGGAAAAATGAGACGTTAGAGGTAAGGGATGAGTCATGGAGTTTTAAATTTACCGAGTTCTTGAGGGCATCATTGACAGAGTAGACGAACTCGAGGTTGAGTTCGTGATCCTCGACAAGATCTACCGGGTAGTTGTAGCGATGGCTCTAGGGATGAAATTGTGGTTCACTAATGCTCCTCCTTGCATGCATTAGGAAAAAGGATAATGAGCGTACTTTGAATGTTCCGCAGATGTGAGCGTAGGACTCGAAGGCCCTTGAATAAAATCGCATCAGGTCGTTATAGTTCCCGGATTGCGTGGCAAGTCTCACGGTTTGCCTGGGAGAAAAGGCGGAAAATTAATGGCTTTCTACCTTTCCTTCCCCAATAGAGACTTTCTTGTAATCTTACAGGAATTCCTCGCGATTCGTCTCCCTGTCCGGATAATGGAGCGAGAGACTTTCCTCACTTTCACTCAGACCGGCTCCTAATCCTAAAATGTTATTCTCCTCTTCAACCCCACTTCCATTTCCTCCAAATCGGCTCTCCTTAAAAGATTTTATTTTACAGGGCTAATCTCCTCCATCTCAAGCGTGGGGGGAATTCATGCATTATTTATATTTTCCGGGTTGGGTCCCTCCACGTAAATTGAGTCAGAGACTCAACAAATTTCATGGTCCCAATCACAGGCGTCTTACTTTGGCAATCGGGGGGAGCGAATTGCAGTAAACGGTGGAGCCCGGCCGAAGCATTGTGAGCCCTTGGACGTCAGCCACGCCGACGTTCACCCCACCCAGCCGCCCGACCATGAAGCTCCCGATGCTCCCTGTCCCGTCCTACCAAACATATCAAATGGACCTGTCCGACCAAACGCCCAATGCTCACGACAATTGGAAGCCGGAGTTGGTGGAGCGAGTCCCTGTGGGCGCCCACGGTCCTCAGCCGCGTGTCCTGGCTGTACGTCGCTCCGCAGTAGGGACAGATGAGTCTCCGACGACTCTCGAGGCTCCGACTCAGCGTGACCGTCACATGGCAAGAAGAGCAAGTGATGCTGTCGCTCCGATTTGTATTCGTCGACCCGCCGACACCTGAGATGGCTTCGCGGACGGTGGGCTCCTCGGCTGTCTGGTGTACGGCATCTGTCATCACCAGGGCTGGTCGCTGGAACCCACCTGATTAGACCTCGGAAGTCGCGTGGAGGGTTCTTACGAGCACAATGAGACGCGGAAGCGGAGGAAACAGGAGCTCCCAATTCCAAGACGAGGAATCCATCCTCCAGGACACGCCGAGTTATCTCCACTTTAAAATTAAATTACCTCGAGTGGCGAACGGGCGAGAAAATTGAAAAAGTTTCATTTGAGAAAAGTCGGAGGAGTGAAGAGAAAGAAGGACTTTCTCCCCGACCACTCTACCTTTTGTTGTCCCATCTGCTTCCAAGCCAACGTTATCCATTAATACTCTAATAAGAGACATGAACTCTCCCAGCTCTTTCATAAATTTATAAAGACATCCCGGTTTACCATGAATTTATTATTATTCTTTTACATTATTCGCCAACTAGGAATTCATGGTTTCTTTTATTACTTTTACAACCCACGCTCTCTCGTCTGTCCTTCACAACTGAATGATAACTTGAGTTTTTTTATATTCCTTTACTTTTTCATGATTTGGAATTTATGCATAAAATTAATAGATCATTTTGTTAATATAATGTTCTGGCCGATTAAAAAATCTCAGCTAATATTAACACTAAATATCTATGTATTAAATAAATATTTGCAATTAATCAATTCTTTTATGCAATTTAAACATGTATTCATTATATTTTATGAAGTAAAACTGTTGAAACTATTTTTAAATATATTATATATATTAATATATATAGGTATATATAATATATTAACACCAGGAAAAAAAATTAATTTATGAAATATGTATGTATGTGTGAACCATTTGTAGATAAGTTTGAAGTTAGATAGTGTATATGTACATAAAGTTACATTGTAAGGATATGCATATACAGGTGAAAGACAGAATAAATAACTCCAAATCATTGGAACTGAAAATCGATTTTGAGCATAGAATTGAAGCGTAGTTTATTGTTTTCAGCTCCTTTGTCCCAAAAGGAGTGAATGAACTAGATAAAAGTATTAATTTGTATATAGGCATGCCTTATAGATTATATTTATGTTTATAAATTGACATTTCTTAATGAGGAAATTCCAAGTGTTACTTTTGATTTCATAAGACATTGTCATTCAAAACTTTCTCAAGTGTAAAAAGTCCCATGAATAAGAATTTGACAAATTTTCAAGCAATATTGGAATTGAACACGGAATATCATTTTAATTTCTTCATATTTTAGGAAACTATTTTTAGATAATTTCTGGCAGCATTTGAAAACATTAGCATTAACAAAGCATTAGCAACTTTATGAAATTCATGTAAGGCTTATTAAATATATAATCAAAAAAATCCCGGAATCCATATTTTTCGTCCCAAAGAAATTGTTTCAGCAAATTTTCCAAAAAACAATATTGATAGCAACTACTACCTCTTGTTTAAACATTAACCACACTTCATTTATTGCATAAAAATCAAATTTAGAAAATCTTATTGATTCTTCATTTAAAAAAAATACTTGAATATTATTACATACATAATAAAAGATAAAAAATTATTTAATATTATAGTTAGTGAAAGTCTAAATTCTAAAATGCTTTTTAACAAGACGTAGACGTGAGACAAGAAAGTTATTGGGTCCATTATGCATTATTGCATAAACCTGGGGTGTGTTGAAACTTTCAGGCTGAAATATGAGATGAAGGTTTTAGCAAACATATACCCATGCATATAATACCTTTTACTTATTTTTAGCAATATGCATGTATTTTGTAATGTTACTAATTCATGCAGTCTCTCATTTCTGTGTGATGTTTGAAGTTCTATACTTTGATATACACACAACTTTATTCGCTTCTCAGCTTTCCACCTTGTCAGTATTAATCATTGAACATTTTGTCGATATGACAAGACATGACAAGGTATAATGCATAAAAAATCCAAGGCTGATCTTGATCTGATTACCTGCATATTTCAAATGTCTTATGCGAATAAAATGATTTTCATCTGACAATATGATAAAATAACGCTTTCATGGAATATTAAAAACGAAATGGAACTTTCTTTGACGAGTGCTAATGTAAATGGCCTACTTTCAGAAAATAATCAATCGCGAATGTTCATGCATTCTACTTACAAAACAAGTATGACAAACATTTTTCTTAAATTATATTCATTCAATTTAATATATTAATTGACGGGCTCTAAAGTGTCTACAAACGGATTCAAAATGTAAGAGAAGAAAAAGAAGCCATTAATCCCATATCTAGTACATAATGGTATATAAATAAATAAATATTCAATTTACTTGTGTGAACATTTAATATTTTACGTCTACGAATACATAAATAAATGATGTTTCCATACTATATATTTCTAATTTTTTTTTAACTATATATATATATATGAATAAATAAATAGAATGTATATATCATATACATTCTACTCTGTATGTTAAAGTTCACACACATATACATACAAGTATTTATTTACCATTAGTTACCTTATTACCTCTATCTGTAACATATACCTATGTACCATAGTATATTAAAAAGTAAATAGAGACTTGGTCTCTTATAGGATTATGGTGGTTGCGTCAATTTAAGACATTTTTATCTATAGATATTATTGCATTTCACCTAATTCAACATTGTTATAGTACAAGAAAACTATATGTAAATGCTATAAATATCAATGTCTCAATTGTGTAAAATATAGAGATTACTAGTATTTAATGTATTTATAAACTGACAATCCACAAATACAAATAATACATTATATTTATGAATGGGCATTTGAGGAATTAGCCTCTTCTTAGAACTAATACTTTGGGTTCAATAGGATTATCAAATCAAACATTTCCCATTTCTTCCTCTCGCTCTCTTGAAAAGAAAATGTAGGAAAGGAAAAGGAGAAAGGTGTTGAGCACCATTACCCCATAAGAAATGAGAAAGGAAATTCTTTTCAATCTTTTTAATTGAATTCGCATTTAAGTATATAAAAATAAACTGGAAAATGTCTACTTATATCTTTAACGAAATTTATGAATTGCGGTCAATTTGTGAAATTTTATTGCGCGTTTTCGATATATTAAAAGAGCTTGTCATGTCTGTAATAAATTGAATTTCTGTAGGACTTAACTTATAATTATTTACTAATAGGTAGCCTTAAAAATAATAAAAATTAAAATCGTGTAAATCTTTCATTTTCTTGTGTTCACATTTTGCTCATTTCACTTTTGCATTTCCTCGAATTACATTCTTAACAATATTGACCACTTATAAATTTCTGCTTATCTTGCATATCGTTAAAACTTAAAAGGCATAGCCTCTATGCATAAACATAAATGTGACACCACGTCGCGACTCATTTTTTTACGTCTATGATCACACATTGAAAAGTGAATCGCAATAAATATTTATATGCCAAAGTTTTCAAAGCTATTGTGAACTAAAAGTTTAATGTTAACTACATAAAAGTATTATATTAAGATGCATATAACTATTCACTTCTTTATAACGCCCATTGCATATATAGTGAATAATATCTGTAATGAGAAGGCAATTAAATGATTTGGCCCGGCATCAATGTTTTCACATTTCCTTGATAGGTCTATTAGCGTCCATTGTCGTATATAAAATTAGCTGTTGAAAAGTTCAAACTGACCATTTCCCATTTGCTCTTCCAGACAATACAAACTGATATATTTTATAAATCTCCTTCAAACATTGAAGGTAAGCATATTTTAAACATATGTAAGTTCCTTTCTTAATTAATTGTAATTGTGTAATCTCTATAAACATTAACAAAAAAACAGCTAAGAATTTTCAACGTGTACTCATTTACTCAAATAATATCGCGTAGAATTTTTTTTAAATGACTAGATATGTAAGATCACACGACACAATATGAACTTAGTTCAATTAAAACTCCAGTATCAAATTATCAATCTTTCCTTTATCTCCGATCCTTTATCAAATTTTCAACTTCAATGATAGAAATCTAATCCAATTTCATAGATACCTAGACCCCAAATCTTCATTTTCACATCCAATGGGTTTTCTTTTATTTGGGATTTTTATTTTATTTCTAATTTCTTAAATTAATTGATCATTAACACACTAACATTAATCATTCAAATATTAGATTTTATAAAAGTGATCAAACAGTAGATATG
>VJMY01000634.1:0-42304 GCA_009869795.1 Neelides sp. FZ-2019 | reverse complement strand
GTTTAGTTATAGTTAAATGTAAGTTGTTTTTACTATAGTTATAGTTTAGTTAAAAATTTAGTCAACTATGAGTTAACTATAGTTATCTATGAAGACCAATTTTGCTTTATCTTCAAGACATTGTCTTAATTATTTTACAATTTCTACTTTAATGTCTTAAAAACATGATGGAATAACAAATGACTTTTTTACACATTAATTTTTTCATTTAATTTAATATAATTTATCCATAACTAAAGCTAACTATAGTTATCATTTAATGTAGATATAGTTAATTTTTTTTAACTAAACTATACCAGATGGGTCAATAAGTCCGTGCACTATTTGAAAAAGAAATGAAACGACGGATCTTTGTGCAATAGTGCACGAACTTATTGACCCATCTGGTACTTTATAGTTAGATTATAGTTAAGGGATATTTTAGCTATAGTTTGTAGTTATAGTTAATCAATTTTTCTAACTATACGGAGCCTGGCTCATTTCTATCACAAATTCACATTTACATTACCTATTTGCATTTATGAATGAAGGTACTTAACTATTTTATGTATTTATATTAAGTGTTAGTACCAATCAATACTTATGGTTAGAATTTTAATGCATTGAAATTTGCAATGCCACAATGAGATTGAATAAGTATTAAGTTTGTTTTATAGCAGGCCACATGTTCGAGGATGCTGAGATCACCGAGCCATGAGTCAATTTCCACCGAGGTTTCGCTCCTCTCATTGGCAAGTCTAGGGCCCTTTGCTCGGATCGCCAGCCCGATTCCCGACCATTGTTCCCGACTCCGAGTGCCGTCGGCCACAGGTGGAGATGGGACCGCAAAAAGTCCAACACTTGAAATGGACGACGAGAACGATTTCATTAAGCATTTCGGGTTCCTGTTTAAATTACCACACTTGTCTAAATCCTTCTCCACGTCCGACATCAGTGTCCGGTATAAGGAGCCATTGCGGAAGGCCGTTTCAGAGCTTGACTTCACCAATGAGGAAATGGAGGTTCAGACGCACTTCGGGCTCCACAGTCGCAGTTGCTCGACTTGGGTTGCTTGTGGCGACGTCTCGGCGTCACAGCTCCCGTCCCCCCAAGGACGGCCGCATCTTGCTCCAAATGGCGGATCCTTCACTCCCGCCGACCTCGTTCGCTCCGTGAACAAAAAAATCCGGCAGATGTACTTTCGCAAGCGGCTCCTCACGGCTCTCCGTGCTCTGCACAACCGGGACAATTTGGACCTGGACCTCGACAAGCTTCCGGTTCCGGCAAAGTTTCTGCCGCCTCGGAAGGTCGACCCCGTCGTCGTGAAGAAGGTTGAGGGGGATGGAAAGGACAGCTCGAAAGACTCTGGAGGCAAGAAGCCAGCCAAGGAAATCCCTGTAACAATAAAGGACGTGGAACGAGAGCGCGGAAGGCCCCTCTCCAAATTCGAGCGGAACATGATGATATTTAATTGGCTCCACTCCCTCGAGGACAACTTCACTCCGGTTGTGGAATGAAACCTTTTTACAAGCCCTTCCGCCACCAGGATCCTAATGTCCATAATACTTAATACTCATACATTAACACGATTATACGTACGTCTCTACGCACTATTCTAATATGTATTTATCTATGGAGACTTGTATGACTCTTACTTCAAATAAGAGTCACACACATTCGACTCATATACTTCCTAATGAACCCTCTCATCGAGCTCTGTAATTTCACTTTCATTCTCCTTACGTTTCTCTTTATTCAAATGATCTCTAACGGGGAAGCCCGTCCAAAGCCTTCTTTACCTAATTAGCCTCAATTGCTCATTTCCCCCTTTAATTTCCCCTTTTCCTCTGGTGAAGAGATGGAGCTGCTCTTCCTTAGAAACCTCTGACAATCCACGACCTCTGAAAGGCGGACGTTCCTGTAATCGAGTTATTTAAATTGCTTCAATGTTCAATAAAAGGTTGTGAATTGCCAATGTATGCTCACCTCAATTTGAAGTCCCATGGAGATAGGAAGAGCATTAGCTGATTGAGGAAGCTATCCACCTCGGATTCATCCGGAGAGCTATGGAGCATAAGGAAGAGTAACTGCCAATCATTTCCGATCGTCCATCAGGGCTCTCATGGAGAAACTTGCGGCTCTTCATCCGGCGAAGTTGGAAATATTACTCAAATTGCCCCATCTCCTCCTTGACTCCGAGTCTTGAAACCAGGTCGTAGTCTTTTATTTAGAAAGAATCAATAGGTCGATTGATTCACCTCATCACAATGCACTTCCACTCCTAGGTTCATTTTCTTCTCTCGTTCATCGCGAAGATGCTCGGCGGGTTTTCTCCTCCAGACAAAAATAAAGGAGTCAAAAGAAGGTGATAAATTTCCCAAGTAATAAAAGTAACTGTGAGGAAGGACCTAATTCAAGGAATTAACGCGTCTCACCCTACATAAACTACAAGGCAGAGGATTTTCTCTCGAGCTTTCGTTCCTCGTCGTGGTGCAAGACTCGGCAGAGACCTGTCGCCTCAAAATTGAGTGCAATACCATTGGAGAATGATGGAAGGAGCGAATAAAGACTTTCTCTATCCCTCTAGATTAGATCCACCTAATTTCCGTCTCCATTCACTCGCCCTCTCCTATTCATCTCCTTTCCAATATGGCAATAAATGGAAAGCCTCAAATACTCCCATGACTCTCGAGGCCAACCAGGAGAGCACAAAGGAAGGAACGCAAAGGAACGTGAGGACCACCACCACCGCATTATCCTCATAATTCCCCTTGTAAACGGAACACTTCTTGTTAATTACACTTTTTAAACTTCAAGCAAGGGAGGATCAAATGGAGTGCGTCGCGATGCTCTCAATGACTCCTTGCCTCTCCATTTGAAAACGGAACAGGCCTGGCCGTATTTCTCTCAAATAAAAACTTTAGAGCGGATCCTCATCTCTTCCCTCATGTTATATTTTTTGGGTCTGAGTCAGGACATTAATTTGGAGACTCCGTGTCCCAAGATGGGAAAGGAGAAAATTGATGGTCGTTGAGAGAATACCTACTACTACATAGGCATGTGAGAATCTATTACGTGTATGGTGGCGGAATATAGGGCTAATTCGATGATAAACGTCAATACTTATATCTGTATCTAAGGACACTGTGGAATTTGTTTTCTACATACCTACATACATATTCTTACATGCCCTTATTGTATTTGCTCACATGAGAAATTTGTATAAGAACACGCGTTTGAAGAAATCCCATTGGAACTCAGACGACGTCGTTTTTTAAAGAACCTTTTTTCCGTTCGGCTTTTGGTATTATTTAGCTTCTCTCCTGGTCCAATTTCCCTTGTAGCTAGAGAGGAAAAGTGGAAGAGTTGACACGCATTGTTATTTCTCTCTGCTAAATCCCTAATTTTCAAATGAGAAAAGATAAGGACCTCACTTGTGATGAGGATGACGAGGAGATTTGTAAACTTTGGCTCTCCACAATGAAAGAATCGATCCTGGAATGAACTTTTGCTTTTGTCAACGAGTCTCCACTTATACCTCAAATAACCGGAAGCTCCTCACATTCTTCCGCTCGTGTTCTGAGTCGAGGGATAACGTCCACATCCCTCCACACAAGAGTCACATATAATTGTATAAGTTTACATTTATCTCCGAGGAAGATCCCTTCATGGATTATGATCGACGGGTCCTGGAGGCCATAGGAGACACATTGAGGATACTCAGAGGAAAAATGTTCAAAAGAGATTTACTTTATCTTGGAAATGATATTCGTCAAGTGAACAAGGAATTTCCCCTGTCCAAAATTTTGACTCGTTTGATCCATAATAAGAGATGACAATTTCAAATGTGATTTTGGAATAAAATAAAGATCCTCCAACATGCATACAATATTGTTTATATAGTATAATGTTGGGATATTATTTATATAGTTTTAATAAATAGTTTTTCTTTATTTATATACCTAAGTTTCATCGCTTCTGGAGTTGCTATAATATATCAATTTTAAACTAAAAATGATGTTTTATTAAACGGAGAAACCGAACATTGAATTTAACATTGAATTTAATTTATGAACCCAATTTAATATTGAAAGTCAAACATTCCCTTTTTATCTTATACGTTATGTTCACATAAGGATGTATGCTCAACTTGTGGAAATTTCTCTTGTATTCGTCAATCTGCGTGTATTGATTATTGCTTACCTTACATAATTCCTTTCATAGACAATATTAAATAATCTACTTCATTGTTGAGGGGTTGAATAGCGCTTAGGTTATGGTCCATTATTCTAAAGCTTTGAATGTTGATCGAACTCAAATTACAGTGGATTGGAGCACTTAAATAGTTAGTTGTGTAGAGTATAACAAAGGGGAAGGTATATGAAAGGATGAGCCTTGTATTATGCACAACGGGGATTCTCAAATAATGCTCAAATTCGAAATCCCCATTCTCTCCTAGTTCCTCTGCTCCATTGGCTCCTTAAATAATATTGCGAAGGCTCAACTGGCCCCGTTTTATTTTATTTGCCAATTGTAAAGTGAGTTGGTTTTCTGCAGCAACAGCTCAGACGAGTCTCAACAAGTGAGAGCCGCACCTCTGCATCGGTATATATTTCATAAAGTGTGGAGACTGAAGTTCGGACACCGGGCCGCACCGCCAACGTGATTTATAGCGGATGACGGAGAGGATCACCGACGCCGCATTGAGATACAGTTTCTCCTTGTCCGCTTAAGCACGTCTCTGGAAAGATCTTATAAGCCGAATGTTTCTCTCAAGTACCAAGTCGCTACACTTCAATTTAACATTCTTGACACTTTCACCCATGTTCCAAGGACCCATGGAGCCAATTCGAGCCGTTCTGAATATTTTTTTTATTTCAACCAGGCTCACACAGTTGCTCCATTAGGACTCTCATACAAGATCCTTCATACATGTGTTCCAGAGCCTCCTGCCTGATCTATCTACTTTGACTCATCCTTTCTTGTCTAATGAATTTATTAATCGTCCTCTTCAATGAAGTCTTTGGTCTCTTGCCGAATTTTTGTGAAACAGCATACATCAATTTCTCCTTTACCCTTCGGGTTGATAGAATTACTCAAAGGTCTAGGAAATTTCTCAAATCCGCTTCTCCACTCTTTTAGTTTACAATCCCCAAAGGCTGGCTGTCAACTTGTCAATAACTCTTGCTCTACGATATATACTCTCCATATACCATATTACGTAATACATAGTCCTACTTACTTTTCACTTTTAAATTCCTTTACTACACTTTCCCTTCTTCCTGGTCAATTGAAGATGGAGAAGGTTGAAAGAATCGCTGTCGGCTCCTGCATAAATTTCCGACTTCAATCTACTTTAAAGCATTTATTGTAAACTAAATTCGCCTTATGTTTAAAATATACTCATTGAAAATTGGACCAGTAAATATTGATATTTACTATTCATATTATTACATTATGAATCAGTGAATTTGAGATCATTTATGGTAATGTTAAAATAATTTTGTACTACATGCACATATAAATTTTAATAGCTTGATTTAGAGACTATAAATTTATATTCGTTTTAGACACGATGATGTAAGTAAACTGATTAGACGTCATAAACTTTTATGATCCTTATTCTTCTTATAAAACTTTTCAAATTTCATTTCAATTTCAAATTTACATCATTTTCATTTTAAAACATTAAACAATTGCTTAATTATGATCAATTCTTTATACTGTGTGCGGAAAAATGCTTTCCCGGTCTAAGCCTTGCCATTTTCAGGCATCTACAATATTAAATAAGTGCTTAAGTTAAGACAGAATAAGTATGTGCAAATAATGAGATTGTGGATTGAGTCCATATATAACCAACTTTCATTTCATTTTGCTCTTACTTTTCCCTTACTTATCCTAATCTTGTAATAAGTATATATTTGTGCATACAACTAATAAATACAAGTAAAAGTACTTAAAATTGTTATATAAATTTATAAATAAAATGAGAATGATAGCCTACTGGCTACTTGATTTTATTAATGTTTTATTCGAAAATAGAAAAATATTATTATATATAATTATTGGTTATTGTTATTATATATATTATTTATATATATTATGAATAAATAAAACAAATTAAAAAATTGTATTTATTAGATTATGTGAATTTCTAAGATAAGCATGAATTCTATATGTGCATGTGTAGTCAAATTATGGTTTATCATTAATAATTTTAACGAGGGCATATCAAGGGATTTTTTCAATAAATGTGTAACAGAAATAGCGATTTTTTTAAAACAAGTTCATTTCATGGGTTCTTTAGCTAATCAAATAAGATTGCTAAACCTCATCTTCTCCCGTTTCATTTTATTTATCTATAAATGCCTGAGAGCTCGAGTTACTACCTATTACGCGAAATGAAGGATGTTTCGAATGCCTAAGTATATACCTATTTTAATGGCAACAGTATGTTCTCCTGTTCAAAGAAGAATTGCAAACACATACTAAAAATCAGAATTGGAGCGAATCCAATCAATTTATAAATACCTCTTCAGTCAGTAAAACAAAATCTCAGCGTTTGCAAGTTTAGGAATACGCGAAGTGATTCGTCCTTACTTTCCAGATTGCATATTAACAGCGAGCCTTTCATATGCAAACATAAAACGGCTATATGTATTACATATAGCTATGATGAACATTTACATACGTATATATGTGGCAAAGGAGTAGATATTATAATTTATTAACAGCCTAATGGAACCAGATAGAATTCCCATGAACTTAAGAGCATTATAAAAGTTCCTTTGAGCTGGTATGTTCTGGGTATAATTTTTTTTATTAAAGTGGTTTTGGAGGAGATATCTGGTTTTGAAATGACTGTTTGTGCGGTGACAGAGGACTCATAAATATCAAGACGTTTTAATATGATAGGAGTAGGAGTGAATAAAAGAGAAACGATGTATACACATTGGAGCGTCTCTGGCAATGAGCTCGGAAATGATTTGATGATTTCCGTATATGTGTACACATGTTGTATTTGAAGTGGTCTGAAAAGACAATACATAAATATGACAAGTGTTATGAACTTGGGCTGTAGAGGGATTCAAAGGGCCTTCGTGAGAAAACACCAGCATTTTGAAAAATCAATGAGAAATGCATGGGTTGGACGAGGACAGTTTGGAAAGTTCAAGTTGAGAGCAAATAGAGGTTGACTGGTGGTGGAAAGGACCGTGAGGTCAGAATGATCCATGAGCTAATTGCGTGGGTCTTGGAGGAGTCTTGGCTTGAAGAACTGGCGAGGAGGAAGGGAGATAGCTCAACTTCGCAGGCGATCTTGATTTTTCCCAACTTTCCCTGATTAACCACAGGGTTGGATGGAAGTTGTAAAGTCGAGGGCTCAGTTTGCTCCGAAGCCGATTAAAAATCTGCCTTGTCGGCCGAGTGTCTGATCCCCCTCTCAATAAAAAGAGATATGAGCGGAATCCCCTTTGATTGCCTTTCATCATCAAGACAGGCAGGGTGGTCCAGCACTCCGGCAGTCCTCTAATATTTGCTCGCCCCCATTTCCCATAATTGCCTTTCGTGTACACGGGAGGATCAATTCGCCAGGCCTCTTCTAACGAGAAGAGTGGAAAATGAATGGGGAAAACAATGGGGAGGCCTGGAATTATTCAAACGTCCCGACAGGGAACTGAGATTTGAGTAAGTTACATAACTCGGAATGGATTGAGTCATGAACTTATTCCACACATGCTCGGGTCTCTGGCGGGTCTAGTAAGTAAGGGCATAAGGAGTCATCCAACCAGCCCTCAAAACACTCTTATAAAGGGGGATTCAACTCAAATAAGTTGTTTTTTATATAACAATTATAACTTGTCTGTCGGAGCCAGTGAATAAATAGTCCCCAAAGAGAAATAAAATTTCACTACACATCCTATGTTCGTGAAGAAAATCTCGGGAGCGAGGAAGAAATTGACGTCAGTGACCAAGAGAACTTTCATTTTTCCATATTACGGGCTATATATGCCACTGGCGGGGTGAACCAGTTGGGTTTAAAACCTATTTGACTTTCTCTTCCCCAGCTCTAATTATGAAGTAAAGGGAGAAATTGGCGTAAGAGTGCCGCAAGTCTGCTTAGTAATGAGGCAAGATGTTGGATAATAAATGGGAGCCTTTCCGCCCGTCGCTCCAACTCGGCCCTAATCATCCGCCGAAATAATGCATGAGTGACAAAAGACGGTCCTCTCCCTTCGACACCATTGAGTTGGGAGTAAAGTTGGGGAGTTGAAGGAGGTCGAAGCAGAAGAGATCCGAGGAGCAGGTGCTCGCTCCTCTCAAATTGCTCCGGCTCTATAACTGATTTCCGTATTCGCCCCACTTCCTCGGCCCGATACCACCGAGATGAAAAAGAACTATAGGGTTTAATTATATAATTATCTCTCCATTCCCTCTCACATCTGGGCCGAGATTAGCTCGGGGCAAACTGCCGTGGCCAGCTGGGCCCAGGAATCATAAACATCAATTGTAGAGAAGGGCGGCGGCGGCTCTCCTGCTCCCACTTAATTAAACTCTTTTACCCGCGGTGAGCAAAACACCCGAGGTCGGTCGAGTCTTGTCTTCTCGTCTCTTGACCGTGGATTTGGAATGAATTAAAAAGAAGATGCCGTGGACCCTGGCTGCGCAGAGACCTTTTCTGCCACCATCGAGGAAGCCGCCCGCATCACGGATTTCCTACATTTGAACCCTCGGTCCTCAGAACAAATGTGTGTTGAGGATTATATGGGCAGAGCGAGGGTTCCCCCGGGCTCCCGGAATGTCTCGACTTCCTCAAAGGGCAGGCAAGATAAGGCTCGCGCCCAGGCCCACTCTCTCCAATGTAATCTTTTGATGTGTAACATAAAATCTAAATTTGTATTTATTTCACATACCATCTATCTCCTACATAGAACAGAGTCGAGCGAGTCGAGCGGAGTATATCTGTGTTAGTTCACTTGTATAGAAGAGAGAGAAATGTAGAAGAGATCGCGAAGAGCGTCGTCAAAAAGAGAAAGATGATGAAGAAAGAACGGAGAGCACCACACATGTTCTAGCATACGTAGTCCGAGCTCATCGAGCCCCGACCAAGTCTCACTACGGGGTAAGCTAATGTAACTTTCCTCGTCGGTATACATACGTCATGTACTTGTTAGGTAGATCCGGACTCACAGAGTTCGTCTTGGGCCTGTCGCCCAGCACCGAGTTAATTGCATAAAATTAGATTTCCTCCTCCTTTCTCCAACGCGAGGGCGAAGGGAGACGAGCGTGTACTGGAAGACGAAGTGGCTCATGAGGGACCCCGCACAGTCCCTCGACTCCCCTCAGGGCGATTGAGGAATGGGGGTCTCGTGAAAGATGTGAAGTAATTAACTGGGGAATTATGCATGCAATTTTTGATTGGCCAGCGTTGGAGGCCTCACGAGCGAGGTGAGGGGATGAATTATTACAAGATTGTCAAAGCGGAGTGTTATGTGTAACCTAATTGAATCTCAAGTGAGGGAGATCCGGAAGGAGTCCCTATACCTATTTAAATCCCGGTCTCTCCGCGTCCCGAGAGATGCGAGGAGTGTCATGTGCCACGGCTCATTGATTCACTTTCTTCATGGCCATTCGGCCCGAGATTCCTTCACCCAGATTCACATGATAACAGACACTCTCGGATTTCTCAACGGGCTAAAGAGACTAGGTTGAGGGAAGATATAGGGACCAGATCCCAAATGTTGCAGGACTGAATAATGAATGAACGATTTTAAATATTCATCGACATCTGTCAGTGATGGAATCAAGAGGGGCTGGAGGCAAATCTCAAATCTCTTCCTTATCATATCTTGCAAGTGAGAAGTGTCCGGGGGAGCCTCTCAAAAACTTCCTTTGCACAAATGAAGAGACTCCTCCAAATTTGCATCTCTTAAGAAATTCCCTCTCTGTCGCCAACTTGTGCTCGCCACCCATCCAAACTTCTGTCTCCTGTAGGAACAAGGGAGTGAGAAAACCTTCGGCGTCCAGCGCCTCACTCACGGTCAGTCAGTTCATTTGAAGAGGATTCGACGGAAGGCCCGACGAAAGTCCTTGTTGAAAATCGTGTAGATCACCTTGAATCAAACAGAGTCGTTGGATTAGTCATTCCGAATAAGTATGAGGGATGTTCTCCCAGGCACGCTTTATAAATTATGCATGTTGGGGCATTACGGGGTTGAGGGCCGAGTTCATGTAGCCCAGCCAGAAAGCAATCGCGAATCCCCAAGGTGCAACTTGGCATGACGTACACAGCGGCTCGAGGATGTAGAGAAAGAAGAAGGGGAGCCAGCAGAGGATGAAGGATCCCATGATGAGACCCAGAATCAGCGTGGCCCGCTTCTCTTTCTTTCTGGCTATCCGACGCTTCTCCCGCTCCGGGTCGAAGGGCTGGTGAGGGACTTTGGTCGGGGAGACTTGCGGAGGCGCCACTTCGGCCACCTTCGTCTTAGGCGAGTTAATTTTCCCCATGTCGAGCACATCTCGCCGGGCCTTTCGCGACTCCGACCCGCGCTTCCCGAAAAAGGGCTGGCAGAGGCGGAGCTTAAGCGGTTTCACCACGGCACAGCGACTCACGGCTCCCGAGTCCGAGGACGAGGGTTCCACGTCGCTGATCGGGTCGGCGTCCACTTGGAGTCTCGAGCAGGAGCGAGAGAGTGTTCCTAGAATGTGGACGTCGCCGTTGAGAGAGAGGCTGGAGGAAGTCCGCCATATTGTCGGGGCCTCGACGCGGAGGAAGTGGAGCTTTGGTCTTTTCCCTTTTTTCGTACCTTTCTCCTTAGGAGGAACGGGCTTCGGAGGCTCTTCCACCTCCCGTAAGTGAACAGTGGGGAGGAGGGGCGGCGGGGCCTCGCCGCTCTCCGAAGACCGCTGCTCCTCCGAGTCTTCGGTGTCTTCGTGAGGGTGATGCTTCGAGGAACCCTCTGCCGAGTTCTCGGGCGAGCAGGATTCGACCGTGATTTCCGGCCGCACGAGCTCGTCGTCGTGGACGAGCGGGTCTTGGAAGCCGACGATTTTGGGGGCACGGGGGTCAGGACTCTCCAAGCTATTGAGTCCCTTGAGAGAGCTGGGGATTTGTGCTGGGGGCTGGGTTGGGCTCAACTCCGGTCCCTTAGTAGTCGGTGTGCTCGGCGGGCGGCTGGGCGCTCGGCTCGGCTCCGTCTTCTTCAACCGCGGCGGCTTCTTCACCCCTCGCCGCGCTCGAGCTCGGGCCGCGAAGTAAATGCGAATGTAGACAAAGACCATGATGCAGCTGGGGATGTAGAACGACCCGAGGGCTGAGTAGAGAACGTAGCCAATCTGACGGCTCAGCTGAAAGATTAGGAAATATCACTTTGACGCCTTTTGATATTAATAATGATATGACAAAGCGATCAACACTCGGCGAGTCATTTTCATCAAATGGAATAAATTGTAGCAGGTGGTCTTATCAGCCGAATGAATTAATATTACCCGGTTCATCTCAAGACTCTATATGCTCCCTTGCCAAATTTGTGACTCGAGAAAGCTTGAAAACCATTTGCCCTTCACCATCATCTATTAACTCCCTCGTATAATATTGATTTAGGTCGTTGGAAGTGACCTGCTTCTCGAGAGCCGTACATTAGGCCCGGAAAAGGCTTCTGACAGTCGTTCCTCAAACAGGGGATTTAAGCTACATTTATTAGGGCAAAGATTCCGCCTCTCTTGAGTTTGGATTAAAAACTTAATTAGATCGCCACCTCTGCCATGAGAGGAGACAGCAAATACACTTTAATTCTTCGACCACTCGTCCCCATTCAACTCATCTCCAAGACCTAAGAACACATTCAAAATTCTCATTATTCTTGAGGGCTTCTCTAAAACAATGAACCTTCATATTGCCTACTAAGCCCGGTGGAATTACAGCTAAATTTTTAATCTCTATCACGGGCATATCAAGCGTTTAATTTCATGCACAGCTTGACTAATACTAAAACACCTTACCCTTATTCACATGCATAAATAAAATTACGTTTCCCAAGACCTCTTTCATATTTACTTATGTTTACATGCACATCATGAAACTTGCAAAATGAATTTCAAACAAGCTGTGGATCATTTCCCACTCCATGTTGACAATACAATTTTCCACAACACAATTACAACAATGTTAATGATAAATTTATCTATTATGGTCTCAAACTAAATAAGTTATTCATAATACAGATATTATTCAGTTTGTTATACTTATATATTTATATAATGTATCTATGATTATTATTATACCGTATAATATTCTTTTCTTTCTCTACATGATTTAATATTCCTCATTGTATTACATACCTATTTGAAAGTATATACAAGGCTCATAGAATCATATAAGATGATGTATTAACATTAAGTGCTATAATATGTAAAATATTTATTTTGCCTAAGCATGATAGAAATTTTTTGGAACTTGGATTTCTTGCATACGTTTGGAACATCTGAATATGTTATTTTGAAGACACAGAGATTTATTGATCTTTCATATAGGATTTCTTTTCAAAAATTCCCTTAATATTTACTAACAATGAAGCTGAATCCCATTATGCAAAACAACTTTATGTGTGTAAATATATGTGTGTACAAAGTGTAAAAAGTGCAATATTTCTTATTTACTAAAATTGGCAATAAAAAAGATTTAATATTTAGGGAGAGATAAACAAAATTGCCTGAATGTCATTTAACTTTATTTATTTACTCGCATATACTTTATCAAGCCTCAACACTATTCACTCAAAGAGGAGAAAAGACAACTTTGAATTTATTTACATAGGTGGCTAGCTACTTTACTCTTCTGCACTGCTAAGTTCCATGAAAAATCTTAAGTTACTCAAAAGTTGCATCCTCTTGGACTAGAAAAATTATTTTCAACCATTCCTCACAGAATCATAAAGAAAGTATTTAACTTAGGAATTGGACTTTTACTTGCAGATGAGTTTATCTTTAGTAAGTACTTTCTTAACACTTTCTTAACATGAGTCAATGGTATGTAAAATATATGCACTTAACAGAGACACAACACACTTAAATACTCGATATTATTCCATTTACACATTACTTTTGTACAAAAGCAAGTAATGTATAAATGAAAAGATACATTCCTATAACAGTCATGTTTAATACATTTAAGCTAACGATAATAAGAAAGTTTCCTTTTATTTGCAATAGAAATTTATGTTATGATTTAAATTTTTTAACATTCTCTCAATATTTGAATCATAGCAAAATATGTATGCAAATGTCTATAATGTAAGATATTTCATAATTTAATATTTGTATTATAAGTAGCATTGGTTGTTACAATACTTTGTAAATCCCCAAGCTTGCATTTAATATAGAGTTCGATTAATCATTTTATTACATTGCTTTCCCATATTTGCCGAATTAGTTTTCACTTATTCGTTTCTGCAAATCGTTGGTAGATTATCTTGTGATATTTAAATTCGTGCTTTTAACATTTGCATTTGATAAAGATCAAAGGGCAGGGAAATTATATTAAGCCTTCAAGAACTCTGATATGTAACTGAACTTAATCGAGTAAGCAAGTCTATGTATGTATGTAGAGATGCCAAAAGAGTGCAATGGTTTACTGAGGAGGGGTTGTGCAAACGGTACAGGTCGCTTAATTGATAGAATAAATTGAGCCGAGTAAAAGAGCGGAGTTGAATGGAGCTTTCTCCAACTTTCTCTCGAGTCCAAAGTTTAAAATGCGATAAGGGCAATTCTTCATTTGAAGGCTCAATTCCTTTTGGGAACCTCCTTTCATTAAAGAGTTTTTTCCTGTTTGGGTCTCATCTTTTTAATATTCTTGTCATTTAAAGGGTTTTTTCCTTGTAGGCAACTCGTGGAGTCGTTTCTCATTGAAGAATGATAAATGAATTTCAATATTCCATTAAAGGCTTCCTAAAAATCAAATCAAACTCGTAAGCCAAGCGAATTACACCCCCTTATCTCTCGAAAAAGCTGGTGTGAGTGGGTAATGCTATTTAGACCATATAAATATATGTATATTGATCCCGGATAGATTAGGGGCGGCCAAATGGTTCTTCCCTTCCTAATGGCTTCTCTCCTCCTCCTTCCTCGATGTTAGAGTAAATAAATAATATAATTTCCCACTCTCCGAAAGAGAAGCCAGAATTGCCACTCAAACAACTCTTTCCGTTCCCGACCGGCGGAAATGAGGAAATATTATTCCAAGATCCTCTCTTAATGGTTTTTACAGTCAAATTGCTCAAAACGGCCGATTCGGAAAAACTCATTAATATTGCCCTATTGATTTTATTTTCATCGAGTTGGTGAAGCATCTGGTCCCTCCAATCACGCCGCTCGGTCCATTCTCTTCAAACAGAAGGATGAATGTGGGAACGGAGGAAACGTCCTTTTAAACTAATTTACCAACATTCAATTCCCCCACCAAAACCTCTGTGTGGATCTTATTTACTTCCCACTTAATTGATTTTTCTTTTAATTAATGGAAAGAATCAAATGGAAGGTTCGAGATACCTCCGTTGGTCCTCCAATCATGCAATTGGGCCAATAATGGGAAAAAGCAACATTCCGGATTTTCAAACTCTTTTTGAATGTCACTAACGGTCGACAATTTGTAATACAGGAAAACGCCCGGCATTGAAGATTTAAGACCTCTCACAAACAATGGTTGAGAACATTACTTTATGGTAAATGAGTTGAGACAGAAAATGAAATTTTCAGTTGGGCCATAAAATATGAATCTGTGTGTGATGAAGGTGTTCTTATTTCCCCCGCCATCATTTCAATGTGTGCAGAAGGGTCCAACTGATGAACATGTAATATTTCACCTCCACCCAGTACGCTCAGGATAATGTCCATGATGAATTACACGTGTAGTTTGTGCGGAAATGTGTTCGGAATCCAGGCTTGAACTCGAGGCTCATTCATTCTTATTACTCTAAGAATTCCAAGGCTATATTTCATGAATATTGTAATGAAGACTCGAGACGTCAAGGCTTCAGAGAGCATTAAGATCACCGTGCGGGCGGAGTGAAAGGAGAGTAATTAGACCGAGCTTCCAGGGGCCTCATAGTGGAAATTAGGTTGAAAATGAGTGACTCGCCGGGTTGATGGATGTGAGGTTGAGGGTTCGAGGGACGCGAGAGCGAATTTGTCATGTGAGGAATGAGAGGAGAGATCGGCGGGAGTTCGGGAGCTGGGAGACAAGGGAATTGAGATTGAAGAGAAGGGTGGCGGCCGTTAGGAGGGAGTCTTCGATCGAACTTCTTCCCCGATTCAAATTCGAGCCCGGAACACTCCTTGTGTCATGGGCCGATTGATTCATGGGCGAGGAAGAGGAGACGAGAGTGGACATCTTCTGTAAATGAGGAGGAAATGAAAGGGACAAACTTCCCTCGCCATCTCCCAAGTAGGGAATGAGGAAGGAAAGGGGGACAGCCCTGGAAAGGAGAAAGGAAATGAAAGATGAAAGCGATAAGGAGAATTCTCAGACTTCCTTCTCTCTTCACTTGTTTTGGGGGGAAGAGAAAGAGAACTCGTTTTTCCCATATATTTATTCCTAGAGCCTCGGAGCAGTCGAGAGAGACACGAGGGCTCCGCCGCAATAGGAGTTAATCCCCTAATTGCAGAGACTCAAAACTCCCATTTCAACCTTTTTCGTCTCATCTCCGGCTCGTATCGAGAGGAGATTATGAAGAGCCTCGGAGGTCCTGTCCGGGTCTTCATGAACCCTATAAGCAGATCTCACTCCGATCCGCCCATTCAACGGCCCCACTAAATTTTACGGCAAATGAAGGAAACTCGGAACTTCGCTCTCGTGCCATGCTCTCCCGCCGTCTCCCACTAATGAGCTCGGCCCCAGACGGGGAAAAGAAGGAGAGCAACAGTTTGAGCCGATTCGTGACACAATTACCTACATGAAATGCGGGGGTTTGGATCCAGGCGAGGATACGCGCGGGAAGAGTCCAACATTAAAAATAAATTATAAATTTTGGAAATGAAGGGAATTGGGAGGGCTGGATTATTTACTAGTTCCGTCTGCAAAAGCGGCGGGTGATTGGTTATTTCATATTTAATGGAGGATATTTTATATTCTGCGTGATTTCTGATCTCATACGCAAATAATTGCATTGTTACGAGGTTGAGGAGACCGGAAGACTCTTTTTTCCCCAGAAGCGGGACGAGAGAAGGTTCGGGAAAGGGAGCCGTATCTCGAATCGATAGGAATGAGAAGATACAAGAGTTTACTTTTGGATCCTAGTAGGAAACTGGTTAGGAAAAACTTTCAAGGATTTAAAAAGTTGGGCAGAGGAAGGAAGCGCGGGGAAAGTGGAGCAGCCTTCTTGCATTCATATACATTCATCCGACTCCCCTCCCATTCCGTATCTGGATAGGCAAAGCGGAGGGGACAAATCTCTCAATTACGGCCCATCCGTCTCATCTAGGCCTAGGTAATTCCAAGGGGGTGAGAGGTGAGGGCGAGTAATGGTGCTTATCTCTCCCCATCACCCGACCTCCTCATCCTCATGTCCAATTTGAGGGGAGAAGTCGAGTGGTTTATGCCCGCCTGATTGACAGAGAATGATGGACGAGGAACTGGGGGCGAGCGAAGTACATGTGTATCCCGCCCAACCACGCGGCCCAAAACCTCCTTCCCTTGAATCAGATTATCAAATGAGGAGTTATGAGACAGTGGAGGAAAGTTCCGAACAAACGCACAGATCCAATGGGAAATTCTCAGAAGGCTTCCTCAGAAATATTTACGATAATTGTTCTCAAATGTGAGGCGGAGAATTTGGAGAGCCAAGAGGGAGGCTGTCCTCGGCCGCCTCTATACATATTCAAATATAAATACACGACGGGCCGCGTCGAACTTAACCTTTTGTACGAGGATTTGATTGAAATTCATACCTCTCTGCGCTCATTGTTTGTGGACATGATGGGCGCGTCTGGATGTTTCGTGGCATTATTAGATGATTCATTGTAATTAATGACAATTAATTTGTGACTGTTGGAGAGAACAAATGTAATCTAATTGTCTCACTCAGTCGTGGCTGTGTCTCGCGTTGGGCTACAATGTAGACAACAAGACACTGACGTGTCGTTCTTAACTGATAAAAAACCCATAAATAAGTATACCGGTCAGAGTGGCTGTATATTAATTAAGATGCTTGGATGGTATGTTTAATGCGCGGTATTATGCTTTGACTCTATTGATCGCGACTCCGACGTTTGGCCCATTGAACCGTTGCACGAATCAAATAAATTATGTTCTGAATACATAAAAAGTACAAACCGCAAGTTTTTCCTCTTATAAATTATGATAACAAACCTTGAAATATTTTCCTTCGAATGATGGAAGTGCAGATGGTCGTGAGCTCACGAGGTCGCATGGTTTCCTTCACTTGTTAATTCCACCGTGAAAGTGAGTTGGCATTCAGCATTCGCCCTTATTTTCCCACTTTGTCTCTTCAATCGTAGAGATAGAATCATCTGCTCTCTTTTATTTGTTTACTACATGGATGGATGGGTGGAGAGAATTCGCATAGGGAAATTTACAGCCTTTCTCAAAATAACCGTTTTAACTTTTTGTGACTCCTCGACCCGCAAATGTGGAGATTCCTTAAAGAAAAGAGCGAAACGGGCCTGAGGCCGCCGATAAAGCTCCTTTGCGCTTTAAAAAAACTTTTATGTAAATTCCGAATATTCCCTCCCGCATAAATGAAAGAGAAATTGGCTTAATTCTCCTAAGTATCATATATTAAATGATTACAAAAATCCATTATAAACTTTTCCCAAGAAATTTAGTGTCTGCCATAATCAAGTCCAATCATTTCCCAGCGACCCTCTGCTTTCGATCCACCAGTTCCACTTTTATGTTTAGCCTCTCGAAATATTCCCTCCAAATTATTACATTTAATATATGGCACTTTGTTGTATATCCAACTGGGGAAAACTGTACTGGAGATACATGCATATAGGCTCAACATGCAAGATCCTTTGTTCTCAGATATAATAAAGAAAGGAGAGTTGTCTTAGTTAAAAACTTTCGTTACAAACAGCAAGTTTCAATCATGCCATGCATTAACGGAGCATATATTACATATATTAAGGGATAGCTCAATATAGTAAATTCAATGTAGCGTCCATTGTGCCAGGCGGATCTACGCATTAGACGAGGAAATTCCTTTTGGGGGGATTGGGGAAGCGTATGACGAGCGTAGTTGGTGGTTTCACAGCCATATGTGCGAGTGCATATATCATTTTTCTGACCAGGAACATCATTAGTGTTATCTCATTCAATTGTGAACAAAGAGGTTTGGAGTTGAAAGTTTTAGCCGAGGGAAAGGAGTGAGAAATAGGAAAGTTGGAAGTTTTCTCCCTGAGAGATCTTTCGAATAATGAAAAGTTTGAGGCGGAGGACAAATGTATACATGTGGAATATTTAAGGTCTCTTATAATTTCCACTGGCGTCCGTCAACCCTCATTTATAAACTTCTCAGCGAGGTTATTTAATATTCTCGCAATTTGAGATTTGGGCCATGAGCCTTTTCTCCTAATTTCTATTCAATTCTCCCTAAGAGGGAGGCCCATCAAATGATGGATTTCTCTGAATAGCTAAGTGGGAGCGACGGGGTTAGACAAAAGATGAGCGAAAGCTCTGAGGATATTGATACCCCTCTCCTGTCTCAAGTGGAAGGAGGAAAACCTGAATTCAACTCTGAGCTTATGGCCTCATCGATTAAGTCCTCCGCTCCAAGACACACACACTCCGACCTATTTTAGGGAAATGAATTCTCGGAATTGGGAGGCTGTTGGGTGAAGGGGTTCTTGAGGACGCGGGACAAGGCTTTCAATTGCCACCTGCCCATCCAATCTCCGACTCCCCCTTCCCCATCCTCATTAAAGAGGGATGAAGGCATTACCCGGGCTTTTATTATTCAAATACTGGCTCGAAATGAGGAAGAGTTTAAAAATTGAAATGTCATGCTCGGCGGTGGGCAGAGGAGGACGCACCGGGATTGACACTTGGCAATATCAGCCCCTTCCCCGAGACTCAATCTACATAAAATAAACTCGTTAAAGGTGTAGTTATGCCATATCTCACACATCCTCATTCTTCTCTCCGCCAAATCCTCCACATTCCTCATAAATATCCATGAACTGTTTCAAACGGAAAAACGGGCCGGAAAAACACTCTTTAAATTCCTCTCCATTTTCGGAAAAATATTTAATAAATATTAAAATGGGAAACGGAAGGGTGTGTGAGTGCCGGGCGGAAGGTAACTTCTCCTTCAAGACCACCTAGCCTATATTGACAAGGCTCAGACACGGGATGATTTACTAGCTAGTCAGCCTCCTTTTTGAACTTCTACACTAGATCATTCTATATAAATTGTTCTCCGGCCCGACATTCTAATGCAGACCAGAAAATATTTCTCCCATCAGAGCAGAGAGCCCTTTAATTTACCTCAAAGAGACTGAAGAGACCGAGGAAGGGTGATAGCCTTCCTAAACTACTTTCACCGCATAAAAAACTTTCCCTCCTCGTTTCAAATCTCGGTCACCCTGGAAGGGCGCCTACCTTCGATCAAATTTTCATTCACAATTTTTACTAAATTATGCATGGAAAAGGAGTTTGAAATTTTTTTACGCGGGGATGCCTGTGTTTTACGTAGCCTCCCATGTTAGTAGCCCATATAAGTAACTATGTATATTGAAGGCCTGGAAAGAGGTTCGACTCCCTAAGAGGAGAAAAAGGAATCAATTCCACTTGAGCAACCTTCCTAGCTAGCAAATATTGGATTTCGAAATTGAGAAAAAGTGCTCAAAATGGAGTGAACCCATATCAATTCCCTATCTCTCATTTTTTGGAAATTTATTTAAGCTTAAGGTCGCGGCATAACAATTCGTTCATTGTTCTTCAATTTCTTTGTTTGACTGCATAATGGGGATAGATTGGGTCTGGAGGAAGGACCGCTTTGAGATTCCGAATCCAATTGAGAACCTTTGAGTGTTCCTAGGGATGACCTAAAACTTTTTTGTCTTTTCTATTATGGCTCTCGTTGTTATTGTTTATGGCTACTCAGAACCGAGAGCTCGAAAGCCGTAACTGCCTACCACGAGAAACTCTCTCTTCTCCAGGCCTAAATTGGTATAAATGAAAGTAGGGGAAGTTGTTTTCCGAAAAGTTAAGACTCTCTGTAATTGATAACATAATTCCATAAGACGAAGTCTTCCCATTTATAGCTTTTAATAGTCTCGGCTCCGGGGAGAGAAGGTTCATCCCACAAAACTTACAACCCATTCTCATCTTTCAAACCTTTAATGAATTTTTAAAATATGAGACGCGGATGAGAAGTGAGGGAATAAACAAATGGGCTTCTTCGGAATCCCCTTCAAAGGCAAATCGTATTTTCTTATTTGACTTTCCCTCGAGCCAATTCCAGTATTATGTCAAATTATTCAAATAATCCCTTTTTGTCGTCAGTTGCTACGTGAGGAAGGCTTGGTGAATAAGGTGCCGGAGAGGCCAAACAGACAATAATGAATTCCCAATAAAGCGAGATAATGGGGGAGGCTGGTGGAATTATTTAATCATGAACCCGGAATTTGACTCGAGAACCCCCCGAGCCAAGTTCTCAAGCTTATGTTTCTGAGAAGGCGAAGAGGTTCACCTGGCATGTTGGGAATGGCTGGTCCATGAGGGAGTCCGCGTCCCTCCAGCCCAGGAGCGGCGGGATGGAGATGAGGGCCGAGAGGGCCCAGACCATCCCGATCATCACGGCTGCCCGCACCGGCGTCCGCTTCTTGAGGTAGTCCACTGCCTGGGTGATGGACCAATAGCGGTCAAGGCTGATGAGGCAGATGTTCATAATGGAAGAAGTGCAGAGAAGGACGTCCATGGCCGAGTGAATGCTGCACCACACGCTCCCGAAGATCCAATAGCCCATCAACTCGTTCGCAAGCGAGAAGGGCATGATGAGGAGGCCGACAAAGAAGTCCGCCACGGCCAACGAAGCGATGAACCAGTTTTGAATGTTTTTGAGGGTTTTCTCCGTGGCAATGGCGATGATGACGAGCATGTTCCCGATCACGACCACGATCATCATGAAGGTGAGGATGATGGAGGAGATGATGATGTGGAGCGTGGAGTAGCCGAGGATCATGGTCGTCGTGTTGGTGTAGTTCCCCTCGGAAGTGTTGGGGTTGTCCCATTTATCCTCGAATAACACCTCCCCCACCTCGTCGCTCCCGAGCTCCTCCATGACTGAGTATTTATATACGCGGATTATTAATAGAAGATGTGAGATTGTAGGTTAGGTAGCACGTTATCACAAGAGAGATTGTCAGGTTGAACGGGGCATGATGAGCCGAAAAGGGAACACATGGCCCGTGAGCGGCCTGCCACGGAGACTCGCACATACCAACTGAGTCCTCACGCTTCTTCGATTCGGCAAGTTAGATATCGAAAGATTCCACGGCTGGTTCCTCGGATCCGGCGCAGAGTCGCAACTCAACAGTTTACCCTCCTCTTTGGTTTCTCCTAAGGGAGAGACAAGAGGAAGTGTCAGGGACCGACGGCATGACGAGATCCTCCGACTCCACATCATCCGCCTCCCGCCAACCTCATGCAACACTCCTAGCAATTAATTGAGCCAAAGTTTCCTCCGAGACGCAAATGTGCGTTCTGGACCGGTCACGCAAGAGAGCAAGAGGAATTATTGAACTTCGTTACCTTCTCGCCCCGTGATGCTCCACTTTGAGAGAATAGTAAATAAGGGGCCGTGGACTGGTTTTGAGGCTCGAGAAGGGAATCCGTGGAGGGACGGCGGTTAGAAAGTTCGGAGGGAAGAATGTCTTCCTCCCATCGCCACCTCCGCAAATTAATGCACCCATTCATCATTCATTCAAACTCCGGGGTCAGAATTTTTACTTGGATTTGCGGTCTCGTGGAGTGTAACATTAACAAGGGGCCTTATTGGGTCGCGGAGATGGAGGGTCTTCCAGAATCCCTCGGAATCCCTAGAGAAGAACGACATCAAGAGATCCGATCCATTTTCAAGCCCATGAAAGACAATGGAGACAAACCCTTGTTGAAGGAGGAAACTTTTTTAATAGCCCTTCGTCCATCTCCGCGAAGAAAGCTCGGAGCTCCCCGTTCTCACCTCCTTCCTGCCCTTTCCTCAAATGGGAAACCCAATAGCGTCGGGTGAAATCCAAGGAAAGGAATGCGAGTTATTGCCTCTCCCTTCATGAAGGCGGCGGAGACGGAAGAGAAATTATAAATGGGTAAATATGTCTCTCATGTCCCGGGAGAGGCGACGGGAAGGAAGAGTCGCGAATCGCTCCCTGCCCGACCATCTAGTCCATCTCACATCATGACTTTCCCAGGCATAAAAAGCCCCCTTGCCCAACACCTCGCCTTCTACTTTCCCCACTTCCCTCCAGCCAAGAGAGGCCAAGAGGCAGTTGGGCCCTCGAGACTCCCTCCGAGTCATCAAGGCTCGGCCCCTCCAACGGACTTAATCGTCCGCGGGAAAGTGGATCAAAGAGAGATCTCTTGTCTCAGACTTTCCCACTCACGACCAAGTGAAAGTTCTCTTTTTGATTAGAACGAGGAGAGGGGCTGCGTAGACTCACAATCATCACCTTTCCGGCCACTTGCCCAAGCCTTTCTTTACGTCAGCACCGACTGGAATGAGATCCGAGCACATTCCTTATGGAATTATTGAATTCCGGCATTCTCTCAGTTTGATATGGAACGTCGGATGGTGGGTGAAGGAGGAGAGGTCACATGTTGCTCCGCTCGATACTCCCCTTCTTCACCCGGTCACTCCAATGACCTTAATGCGCTTCTTCATGCGCTCACCTACACCCTCTCACCATCCCCACTAACATTCCCTTGCTAATTCATTCAATCTGAGCTTTCTTATTAGCCCCTTTGAAACAACAATAGGCCCAAAGCCCTTGACATAATATTTGTTCAATGGAAAATGCCCAAGGCCGAGAGACATGGAGAAAAATAATTGTATCTATCATTCCATCAATGTAGGTATTAGTTGTACAGATATGCGTGGAAGCATTAAGGTAATTATTTAATAATTCAATGGGAAATTAATTTGTATAACGTTATAATGGACATGCAGGTTTTTTCCTTTTTAATCAACATTTTTAATACAATTTAAATAACTATAAGTAATTTAAAAAGAGGAGTATTTTGAATTTACAAAGGGAGTCGATGGAGTTCAATTTAAAATGCATTACTCGAGCGCGTACAAAGAGAGGCTTAAAGGTAGAATTTGTGCTTTTGAAGGGAAAGCGTGGACGAAAGGGTTCTCACTTTTTATTAAATGAAAAAGTAGAAATCTGAGTGTGTGACTAAAGAATAATGACCTCAGGAGTTCCTTCAATGAATATGGGATGAGTCAATCGATCTTGGGGAGTTTGAGAGAGCAATTTGCCAATCATTTCCCGAGAATCACTTTCTCTTCCAGATAACTATCATGCATGTAAGAAGGGAAAGACTCTCGAACTTTCATGGAGATTCCACTGAACGAAAAGTTAGAATTTCAAATAGGTTTTATTCGATTTGTGTTCAATTTACAAAATTATTCCTTTTATGACCCCGTCAGGGGAGAGTCCTGGCCCTATGCATTCATAACCATGGGCATAATAGAACAAGGAAGAAGCTCCTCGGTGAAGAATATTATATTTGAGAAATCAAGTAAGAGAATCAAATCCGCATTCCGTTCCAGCCCCATTTGTCCTTATCGGCTTGAACCAAGGCTTTTCTCTTTTGCTCCATTTCGCGAATTCGGGTCCATGTGGAGCCATCCAGCCTATCCCGTCCTTCGCTCAAACATCGATGTCTGTAAAACAAATTAAATTTGCTATTAAAGTTGGGCAAATATACAAACGCACCTCCTTACATTCCACTCGCAAATGGAAGAGAATGTTCGGGAGAGAATTCTACCTTTAAGCCTCTCTTTCAAATATTCTTCTTTTGAAGTTGAAAATTTTTTAAATTGAAAGGAGATACGAGTCCCTGAACAAAGGTATGCTAAAATGCGCACTTGTAATATCACATTTCATATTAGAGAGAGTACACAGGAGACGGGATTATCGAATACTTTACATTTGAGGCGGCCGTTGGAACTTGGCCGTTAATTGATTAAATTAGAGGGAATCTTATCGTTAGCGAGAGGAACAAGGGGAGTTGATCGAGATGAGCGGGCAGATGGGCCGATTGAAAAATGATAAAGTTGGGAAGAATGTCGCGTATATTAATTAGGAGAACTTGGCGGCATTAGAGAGGCACATGTTGTGACTCCTGGACTGGCCTGATTTCTTGACAAGAGCAAATATCAGAAGCTGAAGGGGCTCCTTTGAACAGGAATTTATGTGAAGAAAGAATGTATTTAGATCCATTGAAGCGTAATTTCATTGGAAGAGGCACAATTCGTCTTGTTCCCTCCAGCATTCACATGCGAGCCCTTAACTCTTTCTCCTTCACAAATGGTTTCTCACTAATGCATTTTCCAGTGGATGCTCTTTGTTAGAAGGGAAGTCCGTGAAAACGAGGAGACTGACAGTCGAGCCGAGCGGGATCCCACATTCCTCCGCTATTGACATTCGTCTAATCCGCGAATAGCCTTGGCAAGGGCCTTCATTAGGGCCTCAACCTGTCGGCCTCAGCCCACTCCACCTCCCTTCCAAACTTTATTGAATTTCTAATTACAAGGAGTCTCTCCTAGCCCTCGGAACCACAATTAATAATGATAATTGGAGTTCATTTACTTGCACGCCGTCGCCTGTGGCGCGAAGGTTTATGCAAGGAAGCCGGCAGTAGTTCTCTCTCCATCGTCTCAACATCACTTCTCCCATTATCTCCGTTATTGGACCTCGGGCCCCTCTCGTTCCTTTAATGGCCAATTTTGTGCAAAAGCATTCCCCAGCCCTCCTTTTTAACTTTCCACCACGCTCTCCTCTAGATCAATCAGGTTATTGACCATAAAACTCGATTTCTTTTGGACTGGTAGGAATTACCCCGGGGAAACCCCGCAATAACGATCAACCTTCTGTTCCGGGCAAGGAAATTAAACTTCTTCAATTCCTCTATTTGTTTACCCCGGCTGGGCTGTCAAGAAGCGAGGTGTAAATAATGAACCAGAATTATTATTTCCTCCACCGGAGCGGGTTGGTTTTGGGTTGAAATTCAACCGTTGAATGGGGTGGACGTGTTGAGGAAGGCGAGCCGAAGGGCTGGTGAATTCTTAGCGTTTAACGAGAGAATAAATTAGTATTATTCATAAAGAAGAGAGTGAGCCCTTACCTGCAAAGATTTAGGAGCCGGAGGAATTCTTGAGAAGAAATATTATCCCCTTCGGGGGAATTCCGAGAACTAACGAAATCCTCCTGAACTCGCTGGAAAGAAAAATGTCAATTGGGTGTGTGGAGCAGGGGAAGTTTTGAGATGAAGAAAGGAAAGGAGAGATTGGAAAAAGAATGAAAAGATGGGAGATTGGAAAAAAGAAAGAGAAGATGGGAGATTGAAGGAGAAAAAGGAGCCGAGAGATTGGAAGTAGAGCGGAGAGAGCTGAAAGTGGACAGTTGGAATGGGGAAAAGATGAATTCGATTCAAAGGCCCCTTTGCTACCTTTTGCATGTCCTCGTCGAGGCTGTAATCTTGAAACCTCACCACAGTCAGATACTTCCTCATTCCTCTCATAAACTCCTGGTCTTGAAGACGGGAATTGATCCGCTCCTTGGCTTCCTCGTACTCCGACGGATCCATCGCTGGCCCAAGCGGAATCGTGATGTCACACTATGCAAAAGTCAATTCCTTTTTATTAACTTCCGTCTTCCCGCAAACTCCAAACGTCTCGGACGCTTTAGGGACTCTCTTAAAAACTTTCCCCAAACAATACCCATATTGCTCCTAAAAGCATCATGGTCCATGAGCACCACTATAGCTTCACTTATTCCGCCACTATTACTCCACGACCCGTCTACCTCTACGACCTCCATTCATTTCACAAAAACTTTTTACCGCACCGCCCAACTTTCCCTGCCTCCGGCTGTATAAAAACAAACAAATTGACGCCGGCTCCTCATTCCATAATGAAATGATGGCCCAGTCCGAGGCATCGGATTCACAAATCAATAGCATTTTACCATTAGTATATGCATTAAATCCGGTTCCGACTTCATTTGAGCAAAGCTCTTGAACGGAATTAAAAACCCTTGTAGCTTTCCATCATCATGAAATGACTTTGAAATTGAAACCCAATCGCCCAACACAACATTCCCGAGCCGCCCATGCATCCATGCACATTCGTCCATAAGCCACCAGCCGCTCCGCCAAAACAATGGCACAAAAACATGAGTTTAATATAAAAAAATATTTGATTAAGAATCTTACTGGGAGAATGGTCGGTTGGTTGGAGAACACAATAGCTGGGACATCCGCAAGAAACTCCAACTTGTTATACTTGAAGTCGTATTCGACTCTTTGATCCGACAAAAGAGTCGATAAAGCATTGATGTTGGATAAACCTAAAGAACAAAAAACTGACTAGTAGAGACAGACTTATCTGGACGGTTCGACGTTTTTTCTATGACTTCCTCGGAAGTGGCTCAGTGTGTTTGGGAGGAAAGGAAGGAGCCTTTTGGATCGTAAGCACTTTCCCTTCACATCATTACACGAATCAGAAAATTTGATAGGAGAGCGTCGCGGCCTTTGTTGGTAATATCATTCCCTACGTTTCCTTCCACCCCATAAGACCATTCATAAAGTCGGGGACGAAGAAGGCTCATTAGCCCTCATCCTATTTCGATTAAAGTGTCACAATGGCTGTCTCCCTCACTTAATTCCCCTCCTTCGCTGTGCCCATGCCTTGGAGAAGGATTAGGAGAGGAAGAGTGCTCCCCCGTGTTCGGAAAACCGAATAATATGATACATCGGCCCAGATGATAAGGACACTCACCCTCGCTTCAAATGAATAATTATCAAGAGAGGACTCGCGCCCGAGGTGGATGGATGGATGATAGGAATGATAAAGGACTCGCTCGAGAGCCATTCAGCCCTTCATTTCGACTCACTCGACTTGAACTCCCGAGCCCCAGCTCATAATCAGTCGACTCAAGAGTAATTATTCTTTTCTCGCGATCAATTCCAACTATGTTTTGGACGAAAATCTCTCTAGGCAGTTCTTCATAACTTCACTTTCCATTCCATCCATTTTGGAATAGTTGAAAGGTCAGGGAAAACTCAAAACACCACTCATTTACACCAGTTCCGAGAGAGCTCTAAAATCATTTTATTTTACAACTATTTCTGACAACCGACATTCGAGCCACAGGCCACACAGCTTTACTTATCAACCGCCAAGCTTTTTTTCTTATCCCCATTACATTCTATGATATTTCTTCTTTATTGGCATTTCTATCGTCCTTGTTTTTCGCTAGAGCGGATTCATTTTTCTCTCTTCATGACCATATTGACAGCTGAATGGAGAAAGCAAAATTACGAGGATTTGACTATCATGCCTACATATTTATCAAGAGCATTCATGTCTACCAAGCCATTCTCAGATTAATGGTACACACTATACATGTCGAATATCAATACAATAAATTGCGGATCTAATCGCCAGTACAAAAAGAAAACCTGCCAAGACATTCTAATAAACACAAGCTGTCCTGAGAATGGGTGGAAAATTTTAATACAATGGTGTAATTGGATTCTTTTCTATTAAATTCGATGAAGTGAGAGAGAGCATTATTATAAAATGACAAAGGACCATTTGAAAGAGAATCAAATATATCATAAATACCTAGGTATACAATAACCCTTTCTTTAAAAGAAAGGGATATTGCAAAAGAGTTGAATTCGTGGAATTATGAAAACGCAAAGGTGGTAATTGAAATGAGTTATCTCCTCTCAAATGAACACGAGGGAAAAATAGACATTCGTGAACATCCTCCCTTTGTCCGTGCATTTCATGAATGCGGGGCAGTATATGGGGAAAGTATGGCCTTTCAATTGATGTTGTATTAATAAATATGATTATTCGTAAATAGGAAAGAGCCGAGCCGTCGTACAAAGGCATGTATGTGGAGAATGTAAAGAACTCCTCATTAGTTGGAGGAGGGCGAGCGTTCACATATAATTTGGAAGAGATGCCAATCCAATTTATTCTTCTTCGTCGTTTGGGAGGAAGGAAGTGGGCAATAAATGTTTCTTGGTATGTAGTTTCACTCGGGAGAAAGCGCCCTGACCAATTCCCCTCTCCCTTCCACGAATCCTCCAATTACTCTTTAAATGAAAACATAGGACCATTCCCTCTCAAAGTTAAAAGTCAAATCTAAAGTTCCGTTAATGAAGTTCCCCTTGCCCTGTTGCGATCCTCTTAAAAGTAATAGCATTAGGATTCCGGACCTCATAGCCCACTCTGCTCGCAATTTGAAAGCTGGTGATTGAGCCGTGGCCTCCTGACGTCCTCACACGAATACGACCGAACCATGCAATCCCGGAATGTTGGACGCGATAAATAAAAAGAGGAGTGGATGCATGTAAACAAGTGCAATATCCAATGTCCCTCAACTCCCAATTTGCATCCCTGCCTGGCATGGGAGCTCAGAGGGCTGATCAACAAGAGTCAATTCATGGCCTTCAATACTTCTATTGCCAAAGACCACTGAACATGAGTAAGGAGAGTTCTGGTTGGGAATTGTAGGGAGAATTAGATATACCCGGGTATATGATAGGGGAAGGCATAAATGGGTATACCTATTTCATTGAGTTGACCAGGCTCGAGTCGAGTTTCGTCGATCAAAAGAACAGTATTTGGGCTCAATTGTAGGATTCCGCTCGTAAGGCGATTCTTCTCATAGTCCTTCCTGGAAATCATAAAAAATTTTAAAGCCCCAGCGTACGTGAAAATACAAAAAGATAAATTCATAATTAAAAAGCAAAGAATACGAAAGAAAAGATGGTAAATGAGGCAGAAAAATAAATGAGGCTTTTATCAATATAGCCCCGGTATGTAGTACCTAGGCGAGGAGGAAACCGACGCTCAAAGAAAATCACGTTTGTGGAAGCAAGTAGTATTTTTAAAATGTTGCCAACAGGATGAAGATGAATGGCTACGATATGAATAGAATGGCGTTCTATCGCCTCGACTCCAAGCCCCAAAAGATGAACAGAACCACCGAGGCCCGAATGGCTAAAACTATTCCCTTAAATTGCTCTTCGTCGAGGAATATGAAATTCAAATTTAATAACAAGAAAATAATTGCTCTGACCCATTTGGAACTCGTGAAAAGTTCGAAAAGATGATTTTGAAAAAGTTGAATGAATTTTATTAAGTTTCTACGTAATAAGATTCTCACGCTCGGATTCATTATGCTTTCGGAGTATGTATTGTGAGGCGCGGGTCTGGTGTAAAAATGGCGCACATGATGAGACATAATAATGTACAATGGTTACTTTCTTTTCTCTTCCCAATGTGTACATATGCTCTGGACTTGCCGAGAGAAGGAACTCGGAAAGACAAAGTTAAATTTTAAAATAAATCTGCATTAAGTAGTCTTCAAAAATTTAATATTCTTGTCTCCTCCAATTTATGTTGAAGAGGTTCGGAAGAGAATTAAAGAAGTTTCCAGAACAAGAGTGAATAGAAAATAAAAGAATTGTCACAGAAACGATCAAGAACTCCAAAAAACTCCATCGCTTCTCCACATTAAAAGTTGAAAATGAAAATGGCGGAGTAAAATTCCCTTAAAATGGGCAACTTGTCATAAATAAAAACATCATCGGGCTTATATCTACTAGCGGTACGCGAAAATTGAATCAAAGTAAACTTTATTCAAATTTAAAACATTTCTCTGCTTCTTTTAACCCGTAAAAAACATAGAAACCCGAGAGCCAGGATACTTCTGCACTCATTATATGACCTATGTAGTACACCCATTGACGACTTTCTCTCGAGATTTTTCCTTCATTGTTGCCCAAATGAGAGAAAGTTGAAATTCTGAGAGATGTGATAAGACATAAGTATTTATGTAGAATCCAGATGAATATTTTCAAATGCAACAGAAGAATTAGTTCAAAAGCATAATTGCGCTCCATCCTCTCATTTCTGAGACCCAGACAATTTTTAATAAACATATTTGAGATTCCAGAGGAACATTCATTTGCTGGTTGAATGAGTGAAGTTGATTTGAGGAGAGGTAGCGCAACTCGAGAGCCTCAATAAAGCTCGTATTATTATTAATGAGCTCACTGGGTGAAGATGGGATGTTGAATGAGAGGAGAAAACAAAATAATTTGAGCTAAATGGTTTGGAAGACAAAGCTGTTGAACAGCCGTTGAGAGAAGCGATGAAAATAGGGGAACGGCGGGGAGTCTGAGTTGAGCCGATAGCGATTCTCGAATACTTAATAGGATCAGAAGATCTCTTAAGAAAGGCAATTGGGAGGGCCGTTGGAGGACGTATGGGTTCGGAAAAATTGGTCGTAAAATTTCAGTTTCCACATAAAATCATCACCGTATAGTCTAATTTCCAATCTGAACCGCGTTTTAGGACGGATCGCAATGATCGAAGACTGTTGCTCTTTAGAAACTTCCCCAGCTCGCCATTACATGTTCAAAAGAGATGGGGAGGAAATTAGAGGCAACAGGAGCATGCGGCGAGGGACTACAACTCCAAGTATACTTTTAAGTGGAAAATATTGAAGATTATTAAAGATTGATACGAAATCCAAGTTTTTAAAGCGCATTTAATAGAGTATCTCATAAACGTCGAGACTTACTTGGGAACCAGTGTTGAGCTCGAAAGACTCTCCAGGGTGAGGGGTAAAAAGTAACTTTTGGTTACAAGCTCTTGAATCACTTTGTAGAGTTGAGGAATGAAGTCTTGGGCCGGATAAGTCATTCTTTCCCCTATCAGCAAATTCGTTGAATTCTTTCCCAGAGCCAGCGACCCATTTCGTCCAAAACTTTAAAAAGAGGAAATCACTCTCATTTACTTCTCATCATTAGTCATTGTCGCGAGTAATAGGTTGCTTTAAATCTTTCCCCTTCAATTCCCATTAGAGATATTTCTTCGCTCCTCGTTTAAAATAATTGTGCTCTATTTACTTCCCCGACTCCGAGCGTCCGAGCCCCTCCTCATAAACCCTCAATGATGATCCAAATGAGCTCATTTACATTTTTGTCAATATTGAACTTGCATTCGACCCTGGAGAGCATAAGGGAAGTAATTAAATATGCTCAGCTAGCCAAAGTTTCTTTCCCAAACTCCCGGAATCAATAATAGCCCTCTGAGGGAGAAAGAGCTCGAGGAATTAAGGGCCAAAGATGAAAATAGTTCGTAGAAGAATCCAGAGTTCAAAGTTTCTCCCTCCCGAACTTGGGATTGAATCTCCATGGATCCTGGGCCCAGCCAAAGGGTACCCAATTCCTTTCTCGTGTACGTTCTATTGAATTTGGAGAAAACCGGCTGTTCCACAACGAGGGCTTCGTTTCAAGTGAGCCTTGCGTGCGGAGGAGACATAACTTTCACTTACACATATGATACCAGGGAGAGGAGAACATACTCGGCAGCGAACTCATCACCTAAAAAAACAAATCCCTTGATCTCGTGATAAGTGCTCAGAACTTGAGGGTGAATATATGAGGATAATTGCATCCTCAAGTCTTAAATCATAGGAGAGACTTACCTAGCAAAGCGTCCCTCAGGAGAGAGAGGAGTTCTTCACGAAGCATTGCTTTCTCACACTGGTCGATGAGCCCTGAAAAATTAATTGAGAACTCAAAAGTTTTATCTTGAGACTGGGGGTACTTGAGGCCCTTCGCACCGCCATCCCAACAACACCCAAGAACACCTCAGTAAACCCCAGGTTTTCCCCAATAGTCCTTTTACGCGCCCTCCAACTTTCTACCTTCCCCCCACAGACCAACATCCGAGCCTTGAAGGAAATTGACAGAGATTTCCCCTTGTTTACCTAAACGGCACGTTTGGGAAAAGGACAGATGCCAAAAATTTGGTCAATGAAGCATCGGCTAGACCTGGGCTGCATAAGAGACATCTGGGCCGAGAGTTCTTTGGAAAATCTAAGCAAATACTTACACATGGACTCATTGTTCCAAAGAGAACAAGGAAAACGACCATTTGGAACTTGAGAAAGATTCCAGATGGAACCAGAAGAAATTCCAACTCTCAAGTCAAGTTTGTAGGCGGAGAAAGGAAAATTTCCTCTCTTCATGAATAGTGCCATGCGAGTTAATGAATAAGAAGGAAGTCCTTCATCACCAGAGCCCATTCCTTGTTAGAAAAGAGAAGGAACTTCACATCTCATTCGCCTTGAAAGAACATTTTGAAAACCTTGCTCTTAAACCACGAATTGCCCAAGGATCAAAGGGACGTTGAAGGTCGAGATTTCTCCAAGACGAACATCGAAGGGATGTTGATGGGAAGAGGAAGGCATTAAAATTATTAGAGTAATGAGCTTTGAAGAGAAGAGGAGGTCGAATGCTGGGGCTGTCAATTGCAGGGGAAATAAATTCATAAAAGGGCCCGAGAAGAGCGACGTAAATAGGGGTAGAAAACATCTATGGGAGAAAGAGAATTTGAAGTGGAAGGGACCACCTGATTTATTGCTTTCCCCATCAAATGAAACAAATGGAGGCCCGCTTCTCCGCTCATCTCGATGAAGAATTACTCAGAGAGTATTCAGGATTTGCAAATAAATTCCCCATCAAACGGGGCACAGGATGAGCCCAATTCTCTTCACAGCCTTCGACTCAGAGAAAAAAGCGACTGAGTGAGCCATTGAGCCACACACGTTTATTTATGTACGTGGAGGGAGGATGAACGCTGAGATGGAACTCAATGGGCGCCATGAGCCCCACGGATCCGATGGGAAGGTAAGGAGTCGACAGAGAGGTTCCGAAGGTCCTAATGGGACCATGGGACTTGTCCTCGACAAATGAGACACTCTTTGGTTCCTCGCATTTCCGAGCGGGGGAAAGTTCTGGGTGTAACAAGGGGTATTAAGCAGACAAGTTGTTTTTCAATGCGCTCGGATGGAGAGAACGAACCCAGGAATGAAACCCATATGTTCCAATAAACTTCCTTCGAGAGAGAACTGGAAAATGGGCTTAATCGGGCGGAAGGCTTCACCTTACCATCATCGGGCGCTTTGGCGGACCCACAAGGCCCGACGTAGGGGTTGATGTGTTCCAGTTTTCGAAATCCAATCACGTGTAACCGCGGCACTAGAGATGCCGGCGGATTGCAGACTTGGTCCTCTTCAAGGGCCGGCTCCTGGCAAAAGAACCCTCTTGTAAAATTCATCATCTTCCCCCGATGAAGTGCCAAATGAGACTTATTGAAAATTTGGGTCCGGCCAGGGAAGAAGTTATAGGTTGAAGCGAGCTTACGATTCTTGAGGATCCACTGGACTCCTCTCCACATCGATCTTCCTCTCCTCCGAAAGCTTCCAGGCTGAGAACGCCGAGAAACTCGAAAACCTCGTTTATGACTAACGTTTTCGTCTCTTGATCGTAAACCTAGAAAGCACACACACACTCACTCAGATATATTATATTCCGTACATATGAGTATTATCATATCGGGCTCGGGACTTGGACGTCATGGCTATACGCGAGCCTAGATTGTTCCGAGTTAGGTATAAATTTTGAAGTCTTCCGCCATTCGCCGAAAGAAACAACTCGATTAAGAACATTGAGTCCTAGTACATTATAAAAAATCAGAAGGAATTCCTTCCATTTCAATGGCTTCAGCGGCGGGCCCTAAAAATGGAGAAAAAGGCTCTCGATTTATTCTCCCCTTTTATCCCCTCTTCCAGGGTGGGATTGGTGGGGAATCTGTGAGAAAGTCCATCCAATTTTCTTCTGACTCCTCGAGGAGGATCCTCTCCGAAATAATCATTTTAATGCCCCGTTTCCATTGATTTCTGCGGCGGCGGGAGCGAGGCTAATTCCCACAATGGGGAGCCGATTATGAAAATATGAGGGCCAACCTTGAGGATTGCTGCCCTCGAGTTCTTCTGATCCATGTGAGGAAGAGGGAAGTTGAAGAGGGTCCGCAGACTCGAGGTCGGATCCTCCGGTCGGGAATCAGTATGCAAAGGCCGTGTTCGCTCTTCTTCCAATTCCCCTCCGGTTCGGCGGCGGGGCTCCCCTTGCGCAAAGCCATGTAAAACTCCGTTAAGGAAAACATGAACAATCTCACCAGTTACCCATAAACCCAGTGAGGGCCTATTGTTACAGCCCAGCCAGGTCAGAGGCATATATTAATATCTAGGCCGAATAAAAGGATACTGCTTGAACCCACGGAGCCTCGCCAGGCACAGAGACCGCGTACAAGACCCGTCGTTCCGTCATTTGGTTCCGTTCGTGTTCCAGGAGCGCCTCCTCAAATCCCTGGCACGTCAATGTCAAAATTAAATATTGATCGAATTGAAATTCACCGCCAGCTCCTCCGAGTGATCATGTGGCGGCATGATAATACAAATATCTCAATATTCCCCACCTGGGGTTGGATCCGGTCGCGGAACAGGCCGCTCCGACTCCCGACTTCCCCGCTCTTCACGTTCTTCACGTGGTACACGCCGAGGAAGATCTCGTTGTCGAAGGAGTCTTGGATCATGCCGCGGAACCGGACCGTCTGCCCCTCCCTCATCTCCCCATACTCCATATTGTTGAGGAGCGGTATCTAGGGAAAGCCAATTAGAAAAAATTTCTTAATCTGGATAGCAATAAATCTTTTCCTCCATCCGGAATACAAGGGAATCCCATTATCCGAGCCCGAACCTTTTCTCCGATTATTTGCACTCGTAGTCAACTCTATTTCAAATCCCATTTATCTGTCTCAAGCTCAACTGGATTTCAATTTAAACTTTTCATGAACTACTCCAATAAAATAAGGAGGGAGATCTATATTAAATCCCAATATACAATGTCGCCCCAGTCCCTCCCATCCTCATACATAAAATATGAATGGGAAATATAGATTTTGAAGAGCGTAAATTAGCATTAATGAGCCCAAGATCTGAGCCGAGACAAAAGGCCCCATTCGCCCCACTAACCCTCCGCATCCCGCCACGTCAAGAACCCCTTGACAATTATTTTTATTAATGAGTTCGCACAACAGATGTAGTCCAGCCCTCGACGAGGAATCATGATTAATGTCTTGAAAGTGTAAATAATTCTTTTCCCACCAAACTCTTCCAACTAATTGAAAGAAAGGGAGATACACCAAGTTTTTCCTCGACTTTCGAGAACAATTATTCGCGGAGTAGTACGCTAATTGATGGAACCATGAATTATTTATGAAGCAATATGCATGAATTACGTCTCCTCCATATACTTAAGTTCGGAGGAACAAAGCGCAATTAATCTCTGTTTAGAAGGCTCACTAACGATAAGTATATACCTTATTGTAGCGGTCTTGGTCCTTGAAAAGATCCGCGGCGGCGGAAAAGATCTTCTTGATCCACATTCCCGGGTCATCCGGCTCAGCCTTGGAGTAAATGCCTGAAAAAATTGTCTATGAATGAGAGTCCTCATCATCGAGGTTTGGAAGGTTGGCGAAATGGAATTAGCTCGGGAAAAAGTCTATTCCAACAACGTCCCGCATCCCTCGGTTGGAAAATAAATTAAAGCGAGAAAGAAGGAATACTCGAGCACACCCTAAGTAGAAAATGAAGAAGAAAAGGAGAGTCCCGAGTAGAAATGGAGAAACTGAAGTTGGCTCTCTCTCTCTTTCATCATCTTCGAGACACTCGGGAGTAAATAATAATTATTCTCCCTTTACGCCAAACTTTTCTTAGCTATCAAACAAGAGCTCAGAGAAATTTTGACAACAATTACTGAGAGACCCAACTTTAATTTTACCTCATTGCCAAATATAATAAATTTTATCTAATCAAGATTCTCCTCATAGCCCACTAACGAGCCAGACTTAAGAACCCGATGAGTCTTTTCTCATCATTATCCCAGTCTGTTGGAATTGTTGCGGGCGTTTCAGGTTCATCGTGAGTGAGTTCAAGGAACATGTGAGCTAACCGGTGACAACGCATATGAAAGAAATGACAGCGATGGCAAGTAAGAAATGGAGAAACTGAAGTTGGCTCTCTCTCTCTTTCATCATCTTCGAGACACTCGGGAGTAAATAATAATTATTCTCCCTTTACGCCAAACTTTTCTTAGCTATCAAACAAGAGCTCATATTGTTGCGGGCGTTTCAGGTTCATCGTGAGTGAGTTCAAGGAACATGTGAGCTAACCGGTGACAACGCATATGAAAGAAATGACAGCGATGGCAAGTAAACATTTGACCAACACGATTTTCCTCATATTTCCCTGGCAAGTGTCCACGAACAGATGACTACACCCAGAAATGGCAATAAGATTCTCGTCACAATTCAGGATTATGATATTAAGCTCTTTTCTTTCGGCCGCGAGAAAAATATTGAGTGAATTTTATTCAAGTGAACTCATTAAATACTAACGAACGCAATAAATAACTTGGTGAAAAGAGCAGTAAAGAGAAAATTAATGAAGCAGTTAAGGATTTTCCGAATGTCATGTACGAGTAGCTCTTGGAGTTATTTTGAGGGAAATATGGCTTTCATATGTAAAAATTATGGAAGAGGCAGAAGGAAGGAAGAAAGGGATCAAATTCCATTCTTTCTTCCTATAAATATACCGAGCTATGAATCTAGCCTTCCTTTCTCTCACCAAGAGATCTCCTCTAATACTCAACTTCCCCTCGTGAAATCAATGGGGGGAGGCGTGAGGTAAGAAAGAAGAAATAAAATAAATACTCCGCCTCTTCCTTTTCACAACCGCCATAATTTACCCAAATTATCCTCTCGGAGCCCTTCTTCGTGCTTAAAGGATGGGGGCAACTGAGGAAGTGTGGCCGAGGATGGTTTTCGCCCTTCTCTCTTTAATGATCGGAGACATCCAAATCCTGGGTCTTCAAATTCCCATATTACGACCCTTTCATGTGTTTCCCAATGAGGGGAAGAAGAGCCTGGACGTGTTATTTCATATGAATCTCGTTCAACGCGGTTTATGGCACCACTTGGAATCATTCCTCTTCTTTCATATTCATTTCACTTCAATAAGTGATGGGGAAGTGGGAGGGAATGAAGTTCTCATTCTGGAACGAAGGAGGTTGGAACGCGAGGGCGGCTTGGATCCTCGGATAACTTTCTTTCCTCAAGCTTCCCTCTGCTAAATAATTCACATTGGGTGGTCAATTGTATTAAAGAAACCATCAGTGATTCCGTCGACCGCTACTCGCAGAAAGGAACTCTAATGACTAATGGCCTTCATAATAAATTCAAAAATATATAAATACTTTAACTTTCTTCTGCTCTCTTGAATCAATAGATGAGTCGACAGGGCTGGCATTCATTAGGTCCGTGTAGAGGAGGACTCGGCTGGCTCAAGTTTTAAGCACATGTTAATTCCTAAAAGGAGATAGATGCTCCATGCATAATTGATGTGGTGAGTAAAGGAGAAAATTGAAACTCGGTTCGAAATTAACTAACAATATTATGCGAGTCCGGATAATGGAATAACTGACAATGACTAATGATGGTAAAATGACCTGGAAAGCCTGTAAAATATCGATATTCCTCCCAAACACTCATTTTTATACGAGAGGCTCATGCATAGATTAATGCTCAATTTGGGTGTCTCAAGGAGGCGGGTTAAAAATTCACCGGTGGGAGTCACTTACTAAACATATGGTCAGCCAGGTCCACGAAGTTGGAATCCGCCTGGGTCGTATCCATAATTAAAGGCATGTCGACTCCTCGTGGAATCTGCAAGAGACACATTTTGCATTTTACAAACTCGGGTGAAGCAACAGTCTAGGCTAATAATCCAGGTTTTAAAAACTCTTTCAGCCCATAGATAAGGGGAGTAAATACTATTAGTAATTGGAATAAATATTTACTAGGATCCCCGTGAGAAGGGATGAGGGGCATAAATGAGAATGATAATGTTGAATCTCGGATAGGATTGAGGGATTGATAGCGATGGGGGTTGGGCAAACGGGGAATCTCTCTCAAAGCTCCGAGAAAATCCTCTTCTCCGAAGATTTTTATATAGCAGGGGTTTTCCATTCAATTCCTGTAATTTCATTGAAGGAAGAAGATATACGAGGGCTGGGCCGCCATATACCTCCACGCCGTACACGTCTAGCGCCAAGTGTTAAGTAAATCTAGTAGAAACCAGCGACAGTTTTTGCAATGAAGTGATAAGGAGTCGAGGGAACCGAAGGCACTGTAAATAATAATGTTACAGAAAAAGGCCCTCCATGAGTTTGAGCCTCACCATGTTCACATGAAAGGCATGAAAGCTATTATTTACTCTTGAAAGGTTTCTCGCCTCCTACGTGGGAGACTCTTGTTACCGAAACCTCCAATCTCCTTCGACACTACATACATAAGGAAACATTTTTCTCTATTTTCATCACTCCAAATTCATTTTTCTATGAGAGGAATGCAAGTTTAACCAAATAGACTCAATCCCCCAATCCACTTTATGGTTGAGTAGGTCAGGAGCCTTGCCATTTCATTTCAATTACAATGCATAATAAAAGAACACTCCCGATCGCCCATGCCACACAACAGTGGCGACTCCGAGTTTTCTCCTCGTTGACTTTGGAAATTGTAATTGTCATTCTCGTTGATTGAACACGAGTTAGTTCAATGGTCAGTGGATACGCATCCTTTATGCATGAGCGACTTGACGAGTCCCGCCATAATAAATGAACTACATAAACCCTAATTCTCCTCACCCTATAAACCTTCCCTATGAGCATTCCAAGAGAGAGACATTACTCTCCTGAGCGTCTACTTAGCGTAAACAATTAAAATTACCCTACTTAGGACTCATACGACCAAGACTGACGTGTGTAATTTATGAAATTATTAAACTACTCAACTCATGGGCTCTCATCGTAATCGAATGAAGAGAGCCATTAGGTTCTCCTCGTATAATTGGTCTAGCAATAGCTAAGTACGGAGACCGCGGGAAACCGGCCTTTATGAGCCACTAAGACATTAATTCCTCCGGTTGAACAAACCCATGTGGAACGTCCTGATTAACTAAATTATCCATGAAACAGTGAAGAGCCTCCCTTGACAGAATAATATTGACATGATTTAATTAGATTTGGGTTATCAGTGTTAGGAGATATGGCAAACAAGAGGGATGGAAGAGATAACTCGCGAGAGGAAACTTTTCCCCGAAACTCGGTGATCAATAGAAAAGGGCGCTTCTTCACGTCCACCCTACTCCGTGCTCGAGTAGATAGGGAATGCTCGGAAGTACAAGTAGAGGGAATCAACACGGGGGCACTTTGCACTCACCATGTGCCAAGTTGGAGGCCCTAATACTTCAACGGAGTATTCAAAGCAGGTTTCTCATTAGAGCACATATATATCAACAAGGGCAAAATCAACATGGGACTTGGTTCTCAGGCTAATTAGTGTGCCTACATAATTTACAACATGGAAAATTACCATTTTTCCATAGACCATAATATTCAAATCTTGCCCCATCATTTAATAAACCCTGACACTTACATTTAAAAGTTCAGAAACTAACTATGACAAATTATTCAATTAACAGCAATTCAAATATTTAAAATTCCAAGATGTATCATCAAGATGATGAAAATAGTCCAATAAATTATATACTTATTGTTTGAATAGAAGGGGGAATTATTAATTATATGTTAAAGAGCTCAAGGAATAATTTATTAACTCTCTCCGCATTTGAACTCGCTCCGTGAGATTTCTCGAAGCAAATACTTAAAATTGAAATTGTACATAGAGAACCAATTAAATTTTTAATACCCCTAAGCAGCATACTTGCAAATAAAACAAAAAATCAATGGAAATAAATATTATAAAAACATGCTTCCTCCTAATACCCTTTGAGTGAAATGCATTAATGCGAGAAATGTCATTATTTTCAAAGTGCGGCTTAAGAGTTGACTGGCTTTTATAAATGTAATCTTACCTGAAGTTGTTGCGGATGAGGGTTGAGAAGTCTGGTGGGTCTTTCTCTTGTCAGAGAGCGGAATCACCGATTTAAATCAGAGATTAGCGAAGGAGGAAAGTGGCGAAAAGGGGATCAGAAATTGGAAGTGGAAGATGAGAAGAGGAAAGCCACAAAGGAATTCCCTCTTCTTCCTCATCCACCGCTTTGCATTTGAAATGGGACTCGAATCCAACCCAGGAGGACCTTCACTCCGCAATTACTAGAATGCTAGGCTCTATTGATTAACTCACATAAGACGCCACTTGAGTTCATCTCCACCTTATGCATACCTATCTAAATATTATAATAATGTCTTGAGTACTCCTATTAATTGCTTTTTTTAATAACCTTATTTTATTAACTTTCTTTGACCAACAAAACACAAATTGCATGTTTATGGGTACAATATATGTACGGATCTGAGGAAAAGGAGAAAATGCTAAAGGACCGAAATTTCTATCCTTTCCATGCTAAACCTAGCTTAACCCTATTTAATATAGCCTTTAAACTTAAAGTTTTAAAACACGCTGAAATTCATAGTCGAGAAAATACTAAAAATTACTTTGACGTTGATATTTATTTAAACTTGTCAGGGTCTTGAAAGTTACCCGGACCCGAATAAAGATGTTCCGGGACATCTTTCTGGGCAATACGGTATGTAAAGTTGGTGAAAAGAATATTATTTTAAATATATATGTGTATAAGTTTATATTGATCAATCATACTTTTGGTATAAAATGAGTTTGTATTGAAGGTATATTTATATTTGCTTATTTATTTTGCATTAGAGGACATGAATGACAATGGGCCTCGACTATTCTTTCACTTTTGTCAACTATAAAAATGACTTAAAGAATAACAAATATTATGTAAGAATGAGTAGATCGATCTGACAACCGGATTTATGCACTCGGCATAGACATATTCATAAATAAATGAATCATAAAGTGCCTTTTTTCAAAGCTTATCATTAGAATAAAAACATTCTTATACCTACTTAAGTATTTATATGTGTGTAAGTGTGTTATTATCTACCTTCTTAAATAGGTATAGCTGTACATCAAACAATTCCTTTGTTTCTAGTTAACTTTTTGTTAATATTATACTTGTTATAGCATATAGCATCTTCGTTGTTCTTAAATATTTCAAAAGTAAAATTTCATTTCAACAATTTGTACATTAGCGAGCATACTACTCATAATAAATGTTTTCTAATTGGATTCTGTGGATCAGGTTAATCTTATTAAATACACCATCCACATACATAAATACATACCTACTCATCTTTAGAAGCATACAAAGTATTTTCACAACGAAGCTTTTATAAGAAAATTCTAGTGGGTGTAGTAATCGTAAATTCAAGTTGATATTTTGGTTTGGTTGAAAAGCCTATTGATTTTTTATATAGCTATTATGTACTATACTATATAAATATTTTTCATTGTCAGATTCGTACATTGATACGCGTATGAGGTTCTATGTAAATTGATGTTGTTCCTACAATCTGAGATTTAAACGAGTCGAGAATTGCGAACGTCTCTTGGAAGGTCGTTGAAGAACTTGTCGAAACGGCGTTTCCCATGAATTTTCTACCAACGCCATCACCATTAGCTATTGAAATGCCGCATGAGATGGAGATTGTTAGAATTTCGACATTTTAATGCCTCAAGAATAAAATAGATCCTTCAAGCGCTTCAAGTCCAGTTAAATCAAATCGTGTATCCCATGCTATCAGAGCGTTTAAAAAAAACCATCCTCAATTTTATGAATGCATAAAACCTCTCATAATGGTATTGCGAGTCTGGACGAACTTTATTTCCTCGAACCAACGAAACTATATATGTAAGCTACTGACTCTACAAAAGTACGTGATGATGTATTGTGCAATGAAATGCCTAAGATCGTTCCTAAAGATCATTTCACACGTTTTCATGCGTATCTTCAAACAGGATTCAAATGTAGTCTGTGATACCTCTGCATTTGCACTTTAAATTTATATATAAATACATACTACAGTACACCTACAAAAGTAGTTAAGTAGTACTTATGAATATATAGAATATATACTACCTATTAAACTAACAAATAATAAGGTGATCAAGTGATCATATTTATTTAGATCTTAAAAATCATTATTAGGTATAGAAATTTCAAATAAGAATATCTAAAAATTTTAGCCTTTCTAGCCTTTATT